>CM076578.1:1622841102-1622991102 GCA_034641835.2 Pinus albicaulis
AACATGGTGAATTTATAACTATGTCTCTGGAATCGATCCACGAAACCCTAACGCACAGGATGAATCGGAGTCGTCCACATGGCAAGATCCCAAGGGAGAAGCCACGGATCGAACGGTTTAATGTGTAATGTACATCATACATCCAACATTTAATATGACAAGCAATGCAATTAAATGTCACACCGTTCTGGCCGTGCCATAGAAATTGCTTTGGCAACAAGGTAGGTTGACGGAATGAGTCCAGAGCTACATGGAGATAACTCCCGTGACCACGAATGGACAGAGACCCATTACAACCTCTGCGATGAGACTGAAAATCATATATGAGATTACGTGGAATCTAGCGTCCCGTCTCAATTCACAACTATGTTGAACCAATTTACAAAATTGTATTACATGGAGGCCAACACAAATGATTTCAAATCTTGATATAAACGAGGACGAGAAGTAAATAAATAGATATGAGTGCTATGTACGCATAGATATAAACATAGGTAGATTACATCCCACTAAGGGTTATATGTCATCAACGAGAGGAGACATGGAATAATAGACATGGGAAATCGAAGTGATTTCATATAGGTCCATTGACATATAACAATGTGGGAAACATGTGAAATCGAATCGATTCCACGTATGTTCATCAAACATACGATATGTTTAATGTGCAAAGGTTTATTTTATGCAAACAAAGGTGGGACATAAAATGGCTGGTTATAAATAAATCCATGATGTTTTATGTTAAATATAGTTATGTTTTGTTACCAATCTATCTAATTCCCATTTGGGTTACAAATCTATTTAATTCCTAGGTGGTTGGATATTGTTGATACACGGAAATAAACCGGAATTGGGGAAACAATTCTGATCTGATCAATTCTGCTAAGTAATAGTATAATACCTTGCTAGAATTAAACTCGAAAGGATGAATGGAAATTTTTTTATTTTTTATTTTTGAAGGAAATTGGGAGGTGTGACAATATTCCCCTTCTAAAATAAAACAACATCCTCGGTGTTGCAAGTATTTCTATTTACTTCTCAAACAATGATGTATATTTCTCTTTCATCTCATCTTCTCACTCCCAAGAAGCTTACTCAGCTATAAAGTTCCCCCATTTCACTTTCACCCTAGCTATTTCTCTACTTCGGAGCTTGATTTCTTCTTGTTCTAGTATACGAAGGGGCTCTGGAAGAAATTCCCCTTTTGTTTCCACTTGTATCACAGTCCAATCAATTACATGAGTAGGGTCATGTATATACTTTTTTAATAAGGAAACATGAAAAATGCTGTGAACTTTAATATGACTAGGTAGCTCCAATCTGTAATCTACTTCCCCCACTGTTTCTAAAACTTCAAATGGTCCATAGTAGCATGGTGCTAAGTTAGCACAACTACTAGCATACAATGTAATTTTGTGAGGCTTAATCCTCAAATAAACATGGTCTCCCACTTTGAATTATTTGTGGATTATTTTCTTGTTTGCGTAACTCTTTTGATGATCTTGAGCCATTTTAATATTTTTCTGAATCTTCTTCATAGTTCGTTCTATTTCATGTAGTGCATCTAGTCCAAGAATCAACATATCCTCTAGTTGACTTTGACTGAGTTGAGTGTGGTATTTTCTGCCATACAAAGCTTCAAAAGGACTCTTCTTAATAGAATATTGATAATTATTTTTATAAAAAAATTCTTCCAGATGGAGAAAATCTCCCCACTTTGTGGGTTTGTCCATCACATACATGCACATCATGTCTTCCAAAATCTGATTGGTTCTTTCACTCTATCCATTTATTTGAGGATCGTAAGCGATACTAAAATTCAACTTCGTATTGATTCCTCGAAACATATTTTTCCAAAAGGATGAAGTAAATTTTTCATATATGTGAAATATAGTCATTTTTGAAATTCCATGTAATTTCAAAATTTCTTTCATAAACAGATTGGCCCCTTGAGTTGTGCCAGAAGCAGATTCCACTGGTAAAAATTGCACTACTTTGGTTCAATTGTCTACTACCACCATTATAAATTCATGTTGATACTTAATCCGTGGCAATTAGGTAGTGAAATCTATTGAAACCACTTTCCACTTCCATTCTATAATAGGGAGAGGATTCGGTAGTCCTGTGGGATGATGATATTCTACTTTTACCTGTTGACATTCTAAACACCTTGCCAAATAATCAACTACATATTTTTTCATACCATGCCAAAACATGTTCTTCATCAATGCTGAAATCAGTTTTTGATAACCAGGATGAAACGCATAAGGTGTCTTATTATATTCAACTAAAATTTCCTATTTTAAATATTTCACATTAGTTATATACAATCTTTGTTTATAATAAATCAGTCCTTGTTGGTTTATGGTATATCCTACAACTTCACTTTTGCATAATTTCTCTTGCAAGTTTACATATTGCTGATATTTCATCAACACTCCATGAATATGTTCTTCTACATCAAACTTTACACTACTTCCTGCATATGTCAACATTTTATGAGGATTCCTAATTAAAGAATAAAAAATTTTGTTTTCCTTTCCTTTAATGTGTTTGATTTCTATATATAAGTCACTAAGGAAAGCTAACCATAGAGCTTGTCTGGAATTTAGATCTGGTTGGGTAAAAAAGTATTTCAATATTATGTCATCTTTCATTAAAATGAACTTCTTTCCCAAAAGAAAACGTCTCCACATCTTTAACACATGTATAACAACAACTAGTTCTAAATCATACACATCACAATTATGTTAATGCTTCTTCAATCTTCTTAACTCATAAGGTATTACTAAACTTTTTTGCAATAATTCTCCTCCTAGTCCTTCTACACAATCATTTTTACACACTACACGTTCTTTGTTTGGATCATCAATTTTCAAAATGGGGGCAGTAGTTAATTTCCATTTTAGTTGTTCAAAACTACTTTGACACTTTATTGTGCACTCAAACTTTACTCCTTTTTTATGTGATGAAGTAATAGGATAGGATAATGCAGAAAATCCTTCAAAAAAGATATTGTAGTCTCCGGAAATACCCATGAATGACCATATTGTTGATACATCTGTGGGTACAGTCCAATTCGTTATTGCTTGTACCTTTTTTGGATCTACTGCTAATCCATCCTTTCAAATCACATGACCTAGATACTAAATTTTATTTTTGTAAAATTCACATTTGCTGATTTTTGCATATAACTAATGTTATCTAAGTGTTTGTAGTACTATCCTTGGATTTTCTTGGTTTCATTCTTTATTTTTGGAGTACACTAAAATGTCATCAACGAACACTAATACAGAATTTCCTAGATATTTATGTAGAACACTATTCATTAAACACATGAATGTAGCAGGGGCATTTGTAAGTCCAAAGAGTAGGAATACAAATTCATAGTGTCCATATCTATTTTAGAATGTTGTTTTGTTGATATCTTCATATTTGATTCTGAGTTGGTGATATCTTGTCCTCAAATCAATTTTACAGAAGATAGTAGCTCTTCTTACTTGACCAAATAAATCGTCTATCCTTAAAAGAGGATATCTGTTCTTAATAGTTAACTTATTCAGTTGTATGTAATCTATACACATGATGAATGAGCCATCTTTATTTTTAACAAACAATATAGGTGATCCCCAAGGAGATACACTTAGTCTAATCTACCCTTTGACTAACAATTCTTGCAATTGAAGTTTCAATTCTATTAGTTCAGGAATACTCATTCTATAGGGTGCCCTCAAAACTGGGGTAGGTCTTGGTACTAGTTCAATTGAAAAATCAATGTCCCTTTTAGGTGGCACATGAGGGATTTCTTCTAGGAATATATCCTTGAACTCTTGGATCACTCTTAAGTTTTATACAGCTTCTTTTTCTACATTTTGTCCCAATTATTCCACTTTTATAGCATAAACTTGAGAACCTTTATTTGCTACTATTTTTAATTTTAATGCATAAATATGTCTGACAGATTATGTTTTTGGTTTTCCTTTTACTATTACAAGCTTTCCTAAATCATCTATGCAATGTACTATTTTTTCTAAGCAATTTAGAATTTCTCTCTATTTTTCCAGCCAGTCCATTCCTACTAACATATCATAGTATCCTAGCGGAAGAATGTTTAAATGGAGTTTATTTTCATATCCATTTAAATTTACAACAATTTTTTGAAGTTAATGGGTCACTTTTCTCTTTGTTCTCGTAGCTAACTGCACTAACCATGCTTGTTGAAATTTTTACGAATTTAGCTTACACTTTTCCACTATCTCTGGACTGACATAACTTAAAATTTCTCTTGATCTATTAAAATAGAAACTTGTTTTTCAACAATCATAGCTTTAATTTCTGTCATGGTTGATTGGTGTTCAGTCTGTATATCTTCTAATGTAGGATTGTTCCTAGGAATGTTGTGAGCAATATCGTTTACTATATTTTCCTCTCGTACTACTTGAATGTTCTTGTATTGTGTGGGAAGTCACGTAGCATGTGAGGTTCTTCACAACCCCATTACTCTAATGGTTCTTTCACTTTTACCATACTTTCCTTTTTGCTATTTATCTCTATTTATTTAGAACTAGTATGTGATTGTGTTGGTTGGTTTTTTCACCTTTTGTTAAATATCTTTCTTTGGTGGTTTTTCCCAAAGTTTTTCAGATATACTGGTTTTGATCTTTCTCTCCTCTACCTTTCTCTTTATTTTTCCAGGTTTTCAGCTGATCATTTCTCCCTTTAAACTGTTGATAGCATAACCTTGCTTTGCGAACAACTTCATCCATTTTTTTTGGATTATCAAATTCAATACTCTCTTTGTAGATAATAGGTAACCATTTCAAAAATATTTGTACTTTGGCCTTTTCTTCCCTGATATAAGGCACATAGCGAAGCAAGTTCATAAATTTTTAACAAATACATCAATTGTAAGTTTTCCTAATCTAAGATCATGAAATTCCTTCCCTTTATCATGATAATACCTCTCATTTAGGTATCTATACTTGAAATTTTCTTGAAAGTCTTCCCGGGTAACAATTTTTTCATCCAGCACATATACCAGTTTTGACTCTTCCCACCAAAGTGTCTCTTTACCCTCTAGTTGGTAAATTGATAATATGGCTTTCAAATTACTTATGTATTCATATACCTTGAAGTATTTGACCATGTTCAGGAGCCAAGCTTCCACATCCTCCTCCTTTTCACCATCAAAAGTTGGAGGTTTGATTTTATGGAATTCCCCTTACAACTCCTTTTACTTTATAGATTTAGATCTAGATTCTTCCCCACTTTGAGACCCTTTTGAGTTGGGTTCAACTTATTTTCTCTTTTTTTGCATGGTCTTCACTTTCATGACTAGACAATGAGGTTAATTCCATGATCAACCTCTCTTGGTAATTACTGTCCTGCAACAATCATTCATTACTAGTCCTTAGCTAAACCATTTCATGTTGTGTATTCCTTATCATGTCCAACAACTGAGCATTTTGATCTGATGGGTCTCCTGCACCCCCCTAGATCCATGTACATCTCTTCTTCGTTATCATAACAATAGTTGTAACTATTCCTTCACTTCAGTCACTGTTCACAAAATTTAATTAGTACACAAAATTCTAAAAATAATAATTATTATTTACAATTTTTCACTGCAGAATATTTTTTTGCTATGTTGGGATACTTAGGGCCAGTGTTTTCAACATGGGCTCTAATAGCATTTGTAACAACTCCACTTACTCAATTTTTTTCTATTTATAGTACTTCATACTTCTGTTCCAACACTTTCATCCTTAAATATTATCGCAATAATATAATCTTACAGATTTTCGCTAGTGAAATTTATTTTTGTTCTTATATTTGTCTTATCCTTAATTTATCAGTAACTTCATTCATACCCCTGAATGTGTTCAAGGAAATTTAGTACCTTTAATTCACAAAGGCATCATCCTTAATTCGTCTTCTATACGTTTCATTTAATTTTAATATCAATGAATGCATACATTTCTAATTTTATTTCATACCATTATAGTATTAGGAATTATATATATATATATATATATATATATAGTGAATTTATAATACAATTAAACACAGGTACTCTATATCCAATGTCAAATTCTCAACACTTATGATATATATACATATATCTTACACATTTTCAATGACCTTTGTTATTTCCATAAAATATATATTTTTGGTCTAAAGTGCTATCCTAGTCCTCCATATTTTATATCCCATACTTGTAAATGATTTCGAACACCTATATGTCATATGTTATGTAATATATGTTTCCCTATGGAACACTCCACATGGATATTAATATGAATAATCATATTCCTAATATATTCAATTGGCAACAATAATTGGTATTACCCAATTCATATATCACCCTATACTTACCTCCATATTCGGATGACATATCCCGTCTTCATAACCTTAATGGTATGTATAACATTGGTGATTTAGAACTTTGTCTGTGGATTTAGATATATCCTTCATTAGTATTACATAATATATGGTTAATTTCTAAGGTTAGATAACATCTATGTGCATTAAATTCAACTTACAGACAGTTAAATTGAACAACCAGAACAACTACATATCCCTTAATTTTTATCGTTTTGTTTTTCCCACGCATTAAATCTTCCTACCTCTGACACTTGATCATCACATGGGATTGCTTACGATAGAGACAATTGTAGGGTTGATCTGTTGTAGTTTCAACGATGTATATTAATTCACATTCCCTCCAAGTTGAATTGACTATGGTAGGGTTTACAGTTTTGTTTATGTCATTTTTAATTTGTGAAAAAACGTACATAGATCTCTCTCTTGTACATTTATCAATTCTTTGGTTATCAGTATGGAAACATCTTAGCTATGAATTAAAATCCTCATTCGAGTTTACAGGGATACTCTACGCTTCAAACTTGTTAAGGTAATTGGTATAGTCTCCCATTTTATTTATTTTCCATCGATCTATGGCTCTGTATTCACATAACCATTTTTAAATTTCTTTTTTGGTATTCTATCCCTCGTTCTAATTTTTTTTTCTTCCGCATTATATGTTCTGGAATATCACTACAATTAACAAAGAATTTGAGTGTTGTTCTCTGGGGTTTTATTACGGAAATACGAAGGCACTCTTCTGCCTTACTTATGTTTTGTCTCAACATATCCCAGCGTTCAGAAATTTCGTGGGGTTTTAGCCTTTAAAATTTGTAACTTTTTTTGAATGCATAATCTCTTGGTTCTGGGTTTTTCATTCTCAGATATTTTTTGTCCATTTGTTTAGAAATTCAAATCGAATGGTAGAATAGGATTTCCCCAAATCGATTTGACTTCTCCTCTGAATGAAGAAGGATCTTCTCCTTACGTTTAGAAGTTTTTGTTAGATGTTAGAATAGCTTTTTCCCCAAATCTATTCATCCCTCCACTAAGAAGTCATTATTTCCTAGGATTAATGTATGCCCATTGTTATTGGGTTTTCTAATTTAAGCTTTTTAATTTATTATCATTAACACAATCATCTTGACTCTAGATTAAAGCATTGTTTCTCATTTTCATTACTCATATAGGAACTCAGTAATTTCCAATTCCCCACTTCTCCACTATACAAGTAATTTGATTAACTAAAATCCATTTGGGTAACTATTAAACGTTCTTCCCTTATGGTATATTGTTATTTTATTTGAATATCTCAAATTTTCATTACAATATTTGTAAAATTTTATGAAAACCAATTGAAAATTCCAGTACCTTCGTATTGAACCCCAACTGTAAATCCAATATCAAAATTTTCTATGTATTTATATTCTCGAATCATGGTTGCATTAGTAAAGAGGATTCTTGTATCAAATTCTTAATGTATTTCGATCTCAAATTGAAATACTCGTTTTCAAATTTTTAAGATTTTAATTTATTTCAAGTGGGTATCCTCGGTTTGTCATCAAATGCTTCAAATTTTACTTCCATGTATATTTGACATAGGTTTATTAATTTTCGTTTGGACCTAGATTAAGAATTTCAATTTAAATGAAATTCCTATCTATGCATAGTCTCTACAATGTTAATTACATTCTCAGCCTCAAATATAATTAATTCAATTTATTTACAGCTTTGGTACTACGTGAAGACAAAGTTATGACAAATTGTCTTTTTAACTTAATTATGAATTCAATTCATGCACGTATCCCCTATTTCTATTGCTATGGTAAGACTCTACCATTTATTATTTTAATATGTTTATATTATAATCCTATAAAATATCCAGAGTATAACTCAAATTTTGATTTCTTATAACAAGATAGTATTCTAAGTTGAATTTCATTTTTGTAAAATTCGTAGAATAATTTTTAGTTTTTATCATCTGACCCTAGAAAAACCTCTTTTCCAAATTTTCATAATTTCCTCAATTCTTCCCCGATACCCTCTACTATGTTATAGTTCTCCTCATAAGTAACTAATTTTTTCAGCTTTTTCATTTGAATTAATTACAATATTCTCATTTTTGCAGTTCTTTTAAATTTTCTTAACTTAATATGTTACTGTTGTCCTATGCAGGACGAATTCCAATCCTTCAGGTTCCTTAGAAATGTATAATTTGAAATATTAATTTGTATATAAGTTTTCTATGTTTTATAATTTTTTTATTCCTCTTGGTGTTATTCTAACACAACTCTATATATTTATGTGCAAGTATTTTATATTTCCTTCAATTCTAATAAAGTTACTTCCAACTAAAATGAGTAGAAATGATGACACATTTCCTCTCTTTCCATGTTGGTGATCCAATTATATAGATTCCAATCATCTATATCCAATGATATTTACGAATTTAAACTCTACATTCTATAACTGAAATTATTAAATGGATGACTTTCAGTGAAGATGTAGTTAACTATTGTAACTGATATTTTTAATTTAAGTGTATTACGTTGTTATATTCACCTCTTTAAGAAGAACTTCTTTTATGTCAGAACTATTATATAAAATTTAAACATATTATTTTCACTACATATCTATCTCTATATGTATAAATGGGCATAGAGTAGGAATGATGGAATTTAAATCTGAAGTATCTATTTATTTTACAGATTTATAATTTCATTATTAAATTTGTAGTTCACCTCTCAACTGTATATACATAATTCCAACATATGTTTACATAACTAAACTATGTTTTATTCAAATCTCTCTGTACAGTTATGAGTATAGTTGATCTAAATTATGTTTTGTATATTTGAAATAAAATTTATAACAAGGACCTAACAACAGATTTAGACCCTTCCCTCAGGGTTCAGAGATTTTGTATGTTGGTCAAAATATATATTTCAGTTTATGTAACCATACAGAATAATTAACTATAGTTGCTATAGTTAAAATTGTGTTAAGTACATATGCCAACTATTCATTTCTGAACACAACATACTATACACCTAATTTATAATTCAAGGATTAAATCTTTCAATTCTAACTCATAAACATAACCATATCTGAATACCTCAAAAATTCATAAAAGATAACAAAAATCATAATACAAATTTTAAGAGAATGTGCATACCGAATCTGGTAAATACTATTTTCCACCCAACCTTGAGCTTAATCCACATCTCCCCTCGAGTAGAAATTAATTCTTCCACTGTTTAGAAAACCCCTTGTCTAACTAGGAATAGCTTATTTAAGCTTTCTTTCCCTCATCATGTTTGGATAACTTTGTCTAGTTAATTTGGGATGCTGTTTTCCCTTAGCCTAGGCTTTTTTTTTTCTTTCCACAAAATCTCTTTAAAACTAGCTTTTTCCTCTTTCTAGTTTTATTCTCACCTCTTCTTAGTAACTTTACACTTTAATAAGGTATTTATTCGACTCTTATCTCCTGTCTAATATTTTATTTTATTTTATTTTCCTCCAAGGATTTTTGGAGAGTTTTGGGAAAGTCTTAGGATTTTATTCCATCCTCATGGATTTGAAATCCTTGTATCCAATTTACTGTATTATTTGTACAATAACTAAATTACAAATTTATTTAATTCTCTTGGGAAATTACCACTTTAATATTCAAACATTTCGTTACATATCTCCCTATAATTACACAACTACCTAAACGATAAAACTAGATTTACCGAGATAATTACATTATTATCATTAATTGTTGTCATTATTTAACAAGGAAAGGGTATTTATTTCCAGGTGGTGTATATTATCAACATATTGGAAACTATACACCCGTTATATTATTTTCCACACTCATTCCAACACTATAGGAATACTCCACACTGCGAACACTTCACTGCACATTCATTCACATAGACAAACTCATGCTTAGAGTTAAATCTTGATTACATATGATATTGTAGTAATGTGGGTATTCTTACCTTCTTCTCCAAAGCTTTATAACACTTATATACTATTCCATTACTTTAATTATTTATGAAAGTTCAAGAAAACATTTTCCTCTATGAATTCCACCACATGCCACAAATATGAAACTTCATAACGTAATTTGATACGAATGCTCTCATCCTGTCATATTATATTATGGATAAGATAATTCTTTGGTTGCAAGTGGAAAATTCCTCTTTAATCAGCATCAAATTTAAACAAAACATCACACAGACTTGCAACTCGATCTTCTAGTTGGGCACCTAAGGTCCACAATCTCATAGTATTGAAACTATGATATAGGAAACTACGCATAGGCTGCCAATTCCTTTCCTGAAGGGAAAAAAAATTTGGTGATACATAAGTATATTTAATTCCTAACTTTGGCGCGAGAATAGGAAATGTATTTAAGAAATTCTTTAAATTTTTCCTCTTTAGTTTCAAATAATTCTCTACCTATTCTCACTGTGAATAAAGAAAATACCATTATTTTCAATATCTATGACTCCACCAAAATTATTATCATCTTGAAAACCATACCATGAAACATAGTGCATTCATCACATTCCCCCCCAATTAGTTTTCAACTAGTACATTATTTTATGCAAGTGCATAGATGGAGCACAAATTTTGATGAAGACTGGACCAAAGCTTACCAAAATGATGGGATATTGTTGTCAAACCAGCTCCAAAAATAGAAGAAAAGAGATATCAACGCCTTAGAAATAAGCCACTTCAGCGGGGCAAACTCAAATACATTACATAAATGAACAATTCTTGGATGATTCAAATTACAAAACCTCTTTTCTATATATAGGAGTCCATGGGGCCACAATGTAATCCTAGCCGACCTAACAATAATAATTTAACGGAACAATAATAACAATATGGGGGTTACACTAACAATAGTAAGGGACTATACTAGTAATATAGGGACCTAATATGCCCCTCTCCTTCAAAAAAGTGTTGTCCTCAATGCTTGAGTAGCTCTGGGTGCTTCTATATAAAATTCTCATCCTCCCATGTTGAATCTTTAGTGGGTAAGTTGTTCCACTTGATGAGATACTCTAAAATTGATTGATTCCGTAGCTGTAGAGTTCTTGTTACTGTGACCGCTTCAGGTTCCAATATGATTTTTTCTTCCTCATAAAGTTCTAGAAATATTTTTTGAATTTTAAGATTTTCACCTATAACCTTCTTTAAGCATGAAACAGAGAAAACTGGATGCACTCGTGAAGAAGCAGGAAGCTCAAATTTATATGCCATAGTACTAATATTTTGCAACACCTTGTGAGGACCATAGTACTTTGGCGATAATTTATTATCCTTTTTAGCTTTCTTGAGGGACATTTGTCTGTATGGTTATAGTTGTAAAAATACCTAGTCTCCTACATCAAAACTTCTCTCGTTGTGATGTTGATCTGCTTGTTGTTTCATTCGATTTTGTGCCAAATTCAAGTTGTCCTTTAAGAGTTGGAGAACTTCTTGTTCATGCTCGATGGGATCTTCCACTGCTTGAACATTTGAATTTTCTCTTAAAGATGATGTGATGGATGGTGGATGATATCCATAAAGTGTCATAACTGGGGTAATTTTTGCTACAATAAGGAAGGAAGTGTTATACCACCATTCTGCAAGAGGTAACCACTTGACCCATTGTGTTTTTTTATCAGATACAAAACAAAAAAGAGATCTTTCCAAAAATTTATTTACTATCTCAGTTTGACCATCGAATTGATGATGATAATATGAGCTATGAGCTAATTGAGTACCCAAACAAGAAAATAACTCTATCCAAAAATTTCTAGTAAAAATGGGATCTCTGTCACCCACAACAACCCTTGAGTTTCCATGTAGCTTTTGAATTGTGTCCATAAATGTAGTAGCAATTGTACTTGCTTTAAATGGATGAGATAATGCACAAAAATGTGCATACTTGTTAAGTCTATCAAGTACCACAATGATGACACTCTTTCCTCCCAAAGTTGACTTGGAATGGATAAAGTTTGTAGATGACTTAGGGTCTTAATTGTCTCAACTTTATTCTGCTGGAAAACTAAACATTCCACCAAAAAATTTTGAATATCAGATTTAAGTAAATCCCAAAAAAAACATTTCTTCACCCTGTGGTAAGTTTTTAAAAATCCTGAGTGTCCTCTTAAATGAGAGGTGTGTAATTACAAAACAATTTTTTGTTTTAGTTGGGAATTCTTACAAAGATATAAGCGATCTTTGTACCATAAGGAATCATTCTTCCAACTAAATCTATCAGATGTACCAGGATCTTGCTGCAACTTTTGAATGAGTGTCCACACTTCTTCATCCTTCTTCCATTCATCTCTTGGTTCGGTTATCCAATCTAGTTGGATAATAGAAATGGCACAAAGCAATGCTTCCAACTCTTCATTCATTCTTGACAGTGCATCTGCAACAAAATTTAGCTTCCCTTTTTTGTATATTACTTCAAAGTCATAACCCAACATCTTTGTGACCCATTTTTGCTGCTCTTCTGAAGATAATCTTTATTCCAAAAAGTGTTTAAGACTATCATGATTAGTTTCAACCTTCAAGTGTCTTCCCATTAGGTAAGTTCGCCATTTATTTAGTGCATGCAATATTGCTAACATTTCCTTCTCATAAATAGGTTTCTGTAAATACCTTCCTTTAATTGGACGACTTTCAAAAGAAATGGGTCTTCCTTCTTGCATTAAAACAACACCAATTCCATTTTGTGATGCATCACATTCCACAATAAAGGTTTCTATGAAGTTTGGTGTAGCTAAGACAAGTGCTAGGCACATTGCCTCTTTAAGATCTTCGAAGGCCTTAGTTGCTTCAGGGGTTCACGAAAATGCATCTTTCTTCAATAATGTTGTTAGAGGTGCTGCTATTCTCCGATAATTCTTAAAAAACATGCAATAATACCCTGTTAACCCAAGAAATCCTCAAGACTGCTTTATGGTTGTGGGGACTTTCCATTCCTTAATGGATTTAATTTTGTCAGGGTCTACCTTAACACCCTCGTGAGATACAATATGACCCAAATATTACACCTCTTATACTCCAAAGAAACATTTGGGTATTTTTGCATATAATTGTTTCTCGTGCAATAATTTGAGCACCTTTTCAACATGTTGAACATGATCCTTCCAAGACCTGCTGTAGATTATTATATCATAAAAAAATAATAGCACAAATTTTCTAAGGAAGGGTTTGAAAATGGAATTCATCAACCCTTGAAATGTAGAAGGTGCATCAGAACATCTTCAATCTTCATTCTAATTTTATGATATCATAAATGAAGATCCAACTTGGTAAAATAAATTTCTTCATGTAATTCATCCAATAATTCATCAATCGCAGGAATGGGAAATTTATCTTTAATGGTGAGCTTATTGAGCTCCCTATAATCCATGCACATGCGCCGTGATCCATATTTCTTGTGTAACAATACTGCAGGAGCAATGAAAGAACTTTGACTAGGTTGAATTATACTTTCCTCTAACATTTCTGTAATCATATGTTCAATTTCACTCTTTTGGATATAAGGATATCTATAAAGGCTGATTTTTGGAGGAACACTTCCCGGAATCAAATGAATAGAATGATCATGATCATGAATAGGTGGGAGTTCTTTATGAGTTTCAAACACCTTGGAATGATTATCCAAGACTTTTTGGAGATCTGTAGAAATAGATGATTTTGATGTTTGAACTTCTAGTGAGCATAATTGTGCAATTACGCCTCATTGTTCTTTCTTTAGAAGCTTTGTCATAAAATTAGAGCTTATTATCTTTCCCAGCTTCCCTGTCATACCCCATAATTGAAGTTCCTTTCCTTCTAAAAATTTTTTCAAGAAAAGTTCTTGAAAATTAAAATCTATCGTCCCCAAAGATTGTAACCATTGTACTCCAAGTACAACATCAACACCTCCCATAGGAATGGAAAGAATCAGACTATTCAATACATATTCCCCCATGGTTAGCTTGATATTATGACATTTTCTAGAGCAATTTACAGTTCCTCCATTTGCAACCATCACTTGACATTTTGATGTTGGGTATAGGAAATAATTCAATTCCTTGGCTACCTTACAATGAATAAAATTATGGGTACTACTTGAATCAATCAACACTGTAACCTTTTTCTTCTTGATATGTCCTTTTATCTTTAGAGTTTGAGGAGTGGTAATTCCTGCCAATGCATTACACGATATGGTCGGACTCATTTCTTCCTCTTCTAGGGTTGGCTCCTGGTGTATATCCTCTTCTTGTTCATTTTCTCCCTCTTCACAATATATGTAAAATAATTTCTTCTCAGCACACTTATGACCTTTAGTGTATTTTCTATCACAATTGTAGAAAATCCCTTTTTTTCTTTTTTCTTCCAATTTGTTTGGTGTCAACCTTGTAGGTTGTGGAAATCTAGGCGTATAAACACTTCCTTCTTTATAGAAGTGAGTGGTGGGCTTCCTTGTCACCATAATTTTACATTCAATTTTTCTTGCCAACTTGAATGCCTTCTCCAATGAATTAGGTTCCAAAATGCGAACTTCATGTTGGATGTTATCCTTTAAAGTACCTATGAAGAGATCAATCCTGTGTTCCTCTGGAATATCAGTTACCCTTATATTCAATTTTTGGAAGTCCCCGATGTGCTCCCCCACTAAACCCTTTTGTTTGAGATTTATAAATTGGCCAATGAAGGTGTTGCTCTTTGTATCCTCATAATGTTCTATCATTTCCTTCGTAAAAATTGACCAAGTGACAATTTTTTTATGAGAGCAAATCCATCGATACCATACAAATGTATTTTTTTCTAAATGTAAAGTTGCAATACGTACCTTTTTTCTGTTTTGCACATTATGGAGATCAAAATATTGCTCCATCTGTAGTATCCATGTTACAAGATCCTTTCCATCAAACTTCCTCATATCCATTTTTGGAATATGTTGGTTCTTCCCACCAACATTAGAGTTTATGAAATCACAATTAACATTTATTTTGTTCTCGTCGTGAGTTTCATCTACTATCTTTTCACCATTAGGAAACATTTCTTGTATCAACTTTGTCAAACCTTCCATGTCTACTTTTAGATCATTCTTCATGTTTTCTATTTTTTCATCAATCTTAGCTTGCATGTCATCCATCTTAGATTTAATGCCAGCTTCCATCCCATCTATCTTAGATTCCACAGCTTTATTCAAACCATCCATCTTAGTTTCCACACCTTTCTTCAAAACTTCCATGCCATGTTTTTTGCTCTTTGAGAGAGCGAAATTTGTTGCACTTGTCTTGTAGTTTTGATATGGCTTGTTGCCATTATTCATCTTCATGAGTCATAGTAGAGCCTTCTAAGGGCTTAATTGGTGTTGAATTATTTTTAGGGGCCATTTTAGAAACCAATACTGATATATATTCTACAATGTGCCCTTGGAATAAATTCAACCTGATTCTTCACACAAGAATTATGCAATTTAGAAAAAAAAAATACATACCTTTTACTTACTTTTGCAGAGCTCTATATTGAAATTGAATTATATCTATAATTGAAGATCCTCAATATCTGAAATTTGGCCATGTAGTATTCCTCTGAAGCTTCTTTCAAATGCACAAGTCTGACTTGATTTGGATTCTTTAAGGAAAATTTATGTCAAATGTCCCACAATGACCTAATTATGGACTGGTTCAGTAGAGTGAACTTGTACGACTTTCCACGTGTCACTATTTTCTCCGTTGGTTCTAAAATTTATAGATAGGAAACTACAGTCCATTTACTTCCTGTAACTTCTTATAGAATTCCAATCTGATGCTCAGAGGGAGAGTTTTGAAGATATTCCCTCGATCACCTCACTGAGATGAAATTAGGGAGCATGAAAAAGACCTAACTTCCACAGATCATATCTCCAAAAATATTGCAAATCAAGCTCTAAAATTTTGTGAGGATGTTCCTCAGGCCCTTGGCTTCGTGCCCTAAGAATTTCATCTTTTGAAGCTTCGTAGAAAAAAAATTATAGCGAAGATTCCGCGATGACCTATTTAAGTAAAATTCAGGAGCCTACAAAAAGCCCTACCTTACACAAATCATATCTCCAAACATATTGCGAATGAAGCTCTGAAATTTTGTGATGATGTTCCTTAGGGTTTTTGATTCACACCCTAAAAATTTTAGCTTTTGATCCTTCGTAGAAAACAAGTTATAGTGAAAATTCTACAATGACCTATTTGGAGTAGCGAAACCCTAGAATCCAAAGCTCTAATACCAAATGTTGTCAAACCAACTCCAAAAATAGAATAAAATAGATACCAACGCCTTAGAAATAAGCCACTTCGAGGGGAAACCTCCAATACATTACATAAATGAAAAATTCTTGGATGATTCAAATTACAAAACCTCCTTTCTATATATAAGGGTCCATCGGGCAACAATGTAATCCTAGCTGACCTAACAATAATAATTTAAGGGAACAATAATAACAATATGGGGGTTACAGGGGTACAATAATAACAATAAAGGGGTTATACTAACAAAAATAAGGGACTATACTAGAAATATGAGGACCTAACAGATAATCACATGATGATGTCGGGAGAGATTTTAAATATTTTGTAGATATTTTCATTAGGATGTAAATGTAATTTCAGTTTCCCTTATTTTTGGAGAAGGGGAAACAAACCATCACTTGTGACTCTTGGTTATCAATGTTAGCTTTATTTATAAAAAGAAGAGTGTTTGAGAATAAGAGAGTGTGATATCAAAGGATAATTGTAGTGGAAGAAGAGAGGGGGAGCTAGAGTGTTAGGAGAAGAGGTAGAGGATGACAGTCTTGGTTGGACATGCCCACATTATAAATCTAGGGAGTTTAATATATGTCACATTTTTTTAAATTCCTTTGTGGTTGTGTAATTATCCATTGATATATGATTAATATGTTTTTGGTATGTGGATAAATCGATTTCTATCTAAATTTTTTTCTATGGTCATATATTCTTCTATATTTCCGTTTTTAGAAATTTGTTCATGGTAAGAATTTGAATGTGTCATGTCGATATGGCTTTGTATCAAAACAATTTTTTTCTTTAAAATTAATGTGGATTTGAAAATATATTTACCTGTGTGTATGGGTTAGAGATCGTGTGATGAAGCATGGGTTCCATAAATTCCTTCTTATGGATTGTGGGTAAATGTGGGTTGATTCTTGTGTATTTATTATCCTTGAAAGTGTGTTCTTAATCCGTCGAGTTATATTAAGAACCCACATATTCAAGCCATAAATCATTGTGATTTGATGGAATGCTTTAAAATCTGTGAAGGAGTGCATGTTATTTTTTGGTGAGCAAGTGTGTGGTGATTGAGCATTATTAATGAAAAACATATAGCATATGTTTGGATGCAGTCATGCCTTGTTGGTTTGAATGAAATTTTTTTGTTTGGTTATGTATTCCCCTAAGGCTAGGAACAATGCGCTTGAGAATGAAGTAAATATTCCTATAGCCTATAGTTTTTCTCGCATTGTTTCTTGAGTAGCTGTAGTTGTATAATTCTTGCATTTGTATGAAAACTAGAGCACCATGTTGTGTGAACATTGCAAAAACCATTTGTGGCTAATTTTAATAAGAAAATATTTTAGCTTTGTAATATCGGTGAAGAAGGACATAATAAATTGATGGTTTATTTAAGGACCAATTTGAGGCCATGAATATGTGATTTGTTAGTATAATGGAACAATGGAGAGGTGTTTATTCTTCCCCAATGTTAGTGTATTAATGTTCACTTATAAAAAATTCTCTTTTCACGTTTACTTTGCAGTGCTCCTAGGTCAAAATTTCATGTTTCAAGTCAAATTTCAAATAAAATTTGTTCACTCAATGTGTCTAGGTCTAAAATTCTAGTCCCTTCACTCCATTCATGGTCATCATAATTTTATATTTCAATTCATCCATTATCATCTAGGGTCTTAGGTCATTGAACACACCTTCATCTAGGTTAAAGTCTAGGTGTCATTTGTTTCACCACCATAAGAGTCAATTATGTCATGAAAGAAGGCGAAATAAACCTCATTTTCACCATATAATTCATTTACATAGGGTTTTAGTAAACAAAGTGAAATAAGTAAAGGCACTTTTTCTTTCCTCAAATAAAGTGTGTTTCTTGACTAAATGTTTTCAAAAAAGAAATTTCATCGAAAGAGCTTTTGATTTCACTAGAAGACAAAAAACAAATTTTTGTGATTCTTATAAAAGAAAAACAGGCTTCTTCACTCATTTTATCATTTTTTTTCGATAGAGCTCCTCTCTTCTTACAATAATACTCCACATATATCAAGTATTGAATAAAAACAAGAAAATTTGTACCTAAATTTCTCTGTTATGCTTCCGAAGGTATTGCACTATGCTTCTAAGGTGTTTCACTATGCTTCTGGCATGTGCTACACTTTTGGTGTTTGAGATCCAAATTAGTCATCCAAAATTCAAAAAACATGCACAAAGATTCATACACCTAGAAATTAAGTTGACACCCTCCATATCTCTCTTATGTAAAATTTTGTCAGCAAATAGGTGGTTTCCTTCATTAGGTTATTACCACTATGTTTTTGTTCTTTTCCATATTTGGTTTATTTTAGCAGATAAAACCCTAATCTAACCATCTATAACATTCATACAACCTTCATACACCATGCCCTAACAACTAACATCACTCACAACCCTTGTTTCCATCAATTTCATTAAAACCCTAATTTTCACTACATTTTTGCAGAAGACTAGAAAATCCCTATCTTTCGACCATCTTGGCACCTTCCTCATGCCCATGACAATGGTAAAAATAATTATGTAGCGACGATTGTCTATTCAAGAGAAGATTGAACACGAGGTAATTATCTTTACTTAAGTTAATTGTAGATTAATTAATTATTACAAGTAGAAATAATGAATATTTGAAATTCAAGATTATGACAAGGAACATTTCAATAGAGAGTGAAGGAAGAACAATAAAGTTATCAGAAGAAGAAAGTGAGTAAATTGTATTTAGAATAAAAAGGTGTAGAGAGTTCTTAAATGGATATTCCATAGGAAGGAGTTAGCAAAAATACCAAAAGTAGACTAAGCATGGAGGATATGAAATGACTGTATTAGTTTTTTTTTGCTAAGGGTCTTTCAGTTTTAAAAATGTGTGCATAATTGGTTCATTAGGTTGCATAAGGATTAAGGATTTTTTCCATGAATTATAGATGAACTTTAGTGAATTAGAAGCATAAAATAAGTTTAAATAACACTGAACAGCAGTGTAGAATAGATAAATAATTCACCACATTATGTTTGCACAACAGACATGTTGAAGCAATTCACCCCTCCTGGGCTACATCTGTCGGTCCAGCTCCCAATGGCTTGTCCATCTTTCATTATGCTCACAAATTTTCTATTACATGTATTTATAGTGCTCTAATGGATTTTTTCTCTGCACCAATGGATTTAGAATGCTCCAATCAGTCAAGAATGACTCTTCATTCACTTTGACTGGTTGAAAATTAAGCCTCCTACACTTTTACCCAATATCTCCTAGAAAAACTCCACTAAATGTGGAGAGCTCTAGTTAAATTGAGTTAAATTGGGGTTGATCACCAAATTTGGCATGCCCCTATCTACTCTACCTATTAAGAAGCACATTAAGTGCTATGGTTACGGTGGTGGCCACATGTGCACCCTCAACCGTTAGTGGTTTTGACAGTTAGCGGAACATCTGCTCCTGACTATAGTTAAATGGTGGACTGTGGTTTGTTGACATCTTCCAGGAACCGTTGGCGGCTTATAGCCCACATACATATGGAAGCATTTCAACAGTGGTCATTTTATCTTAACTTTAGTAGTTTTTAACCAAATATATATCGGTAATCCTTAGCTCGTCGCAATATACAACCCCCAAACCATATCACATTTTAGATATTTTCTGACATCGCATGTCGTAGAATATAAAAAATAACATCCATGCTAAATAATAAAATTACCGATGCAAAGTTGCAATGATGATGTCATATCACAACATCAAAACATCCATGGTTTATCTCACTTCACCGTTTCAAGGATCCAACTCTCCTCCTTAACGTTATCTTGTATCATATGTGATATGTGTTGGACCATTGTGCTGACACGTGGTCACTCTTCATCACATCACAAGATATAAAAAATGATTTGCAATGACTTAACCGTAAACATAAAATATGCCAATGTGTGAAATTTCTCTATTTTTAATTTAAACTGCACTGTTGATATGACAATCCTCATTGATCTCTCATTCAGTCGCCCTTCCGTTCAGCCTTCAACGGGTTCTTCTTAGAATCCCACATTGCTCGTTGATCCGGTTGTGAACATGTTTTCCATTTCGATCATAACACAATATCTTCCTCATACAACATCAATTTTTTGAGCCGTTCATGGCACCAAAATCAGGAAGAAGAGATCTATGCAACCATCATAGTTTCAATCCAATCTTGTAAATTTTAATTTTGAGTAAAATTTATGAACTCCTGATCATTCCTCCCCATTGGGAAGCTTTTGTACCCCAAAATACTTGATTTCCTATTCAGTAGAGGATTGTACAACTCCCTCACCTTTCCAATATCCATCCATTTTTCCTTTCTTGGTTTAGTGCCTTTGAGACCAACTCGAAGGTAGTAAATACTTCCCCTCTTTGATGCTCTTGTCCTCCTATCAAGAATGTTGGGAAAAATACTAAGAGGGGGGGGTGAATCAGTATTTAGGACTAAACAATTTTTCTTTTCTTTTTCTTAAAACCATATGTTACAGTACTACATCCAATATGTATGTCCAGATATGTTATTATGTCTTTAATTATATTATTGCATCAGATAAGTATTAAGCATGAACAGAAATAACAGAACAAACCATCACAAAAAACAACACATATGAACACCAGGATTTAAGGTGGAAACCCAATTCGGGAGAAAACCACCACTGCTGTAATCTCAGTCTTCAATGTTTATTGTAGAGAAAACTTCTTACAGTATATGCTGGTCGAGACTTATACCAGCATGCAGTCACCCACCTGCAGAAGGCTTCAACCTTCTCTCGTTTACCAGCCTCTCCTGGAAGGGAGCTACTACCCCCTACTCTCGTTTACCAGCTACCACTGGAAGGGAGCTACAACCCCCTCTCTGAAGGCTTCGACCCTCAGCACCACTGCGGACCACATTTCATCAAATTTCATATGCGACATACCTTGCCGGTCACCAGATTTATTTATTTTCTGTATACTCACACCGGTTCCTCATGATTTCGTTCGTCATTCACACCAGAGATTATATTCATGGGTGCATCGTAGTTTTAGATTTATCAGTTAAGAACATAGCTCACCCATACAGAGATTCTTTTTAGAAATTTTTATTCACACCCTAATACAATTCCCCTTCGTTCTTTATTTTTCTTCTTCTTATATAGTTTTCCCTTTATTAAAACCATGAGTCAAAACCACGAACTGCTAATGGTATTCCTCTGACAGTATTTTTTTTATTTTATCCCACGGGCCTTTTTGATCTCCTTTTAATTTTTATTTATCAATTTGAAGAAATTGATAAATAAATGTATTTACAATTTTGAACAGAACTTTAGGATTAAAGTTAACCCTTCACATTTTAACCCTTCCAAATAATGTGGTAAACCTTTGATCCCGGGCCCACAAATATAGTCAATAGCCAATCAAATACGCGCATGGTACCATAGGTAAACTTCACGCAAGTCCAACGTCTGATCATCGTTGGATTAGCAAGCTTCCCAATCAACGACGTATATGCATATCGCTCGACCTCCGATGTCGAACGTTAACGTGCAATGGTCTGTCGTACCTGTGTTAATATTCGCGCACCTTCAACAAATTATGACCATCCAATGACCCCTTCCTATATCAACGACGCTCAACGATATCGCTGGGTGTCCTGGGTTGAACTATAGCGCGTGATGGCGCACAGTAAAAAGTGGTTTTGTAGAATCGTACAGGGACGCATGTCGCCCATTCTATGGAATCGCTCCCTACCTCTTGAATATCGATTGCCCGTTGAAAGCGGTGCGATGAAAACCATAAACTGCCTTCACTGTTCCTCCTTTGTGGTTCCGCCCTTCGCTCAAGGTCCCGTTCATGATTCCAAAGGGTTAGTCTGGGTTTGCGCTATAACTCTCATCTATCTTTGATAGGATTTACAATAACCAACGAACAAAAGTAGTTCTCTTCCAACGGGATTTCCTTACAAACATTGACTCGTGACAATTCAATGTCATTCCTCAATTCTGCTATGATATATATAACATGTCAACCTTCCGTTTCGGAGTTCTATCCTGTCACAGTTCCGCTTCTACCTGTACATTCAAAAACATCATATCTATGCCACCATTTAAGTTCTTTAAAGGATACACTGAATGCCTCTAGAGCCCCCTATATATTCAACCAAGTAATTCCATGATTGCAAATATCAAACTAAGCCAGATCTTCATTACAATAAGTTCTCATCCTATAATTCGAATCCTACCACCATGATTCCTCAACAGGGTTTCACTTTTAGCTTCATTCGCAGAGAGATTCAAGGGATTCCACACAAGAATTACATCAGTCAATACACATATAATTTACATATCCTTAACAATGATTTCATTCTTCTCCAGGCACCGTAGGTATCCTCTACCCATTATGAAATTGATCACACAGGTCATATATATTCCAGATTTACTCATACTTAATACAATTCCAGAGTTCTTCATTAACATATACAAATCTTAGCCAGATATTCAATTTGTCCTTCAATCTATTACTTTGTCTCTTTTGCCTTATGGATAGTTTAGGTGTTGCTCCTGTCTTTGCTAATTCCTTTGCCATTGATTGTATCTTCTTTGAGCTCGTCCAAAACATCTGGCGAGAAATATTAAATAAAAGGTATTTGAATAACACTTCCTTGATCATCGATCATAGGAGGCTCATACAAGTGTAATTTTTCAACATTAACAACTGACTACATTTGCATGTAAGAACGAAAATCAAGTTGGAATGCATTATTACCAACTTTTTTTATGATCTTGAAAGGAAAATAGCGAATGGGTTTGAGTTTTTTTACCTCCCCCATATATATTTTCTTTGCTAATGTGCAACCATCCCTCATCTCCCTCTTGAGACTTGTGATCAACCCAGTTTTTTTCATGCCTCTCTTTATATTTTCTTTGAATTTTCTCAAGTTTTTCTTGAACTTGTTGATGTATCATCTGAATTTGATCAATGAAATTTTGAGCCTTATTAATATCACTATGGCCATCAATAGCAACATCCTTCCCAATGATGAATTCTAATGGAAATTTTTGAAAATACCCAAAGCATGCTTCAAAAGGTGAGGTTTGTGTTGAAGAGTGCTTTGCCCAGATGTAAGAATGTTGAATGTAATGCAGTTGTTCATCCCACAACTTAGGATGTTTGCTGCAATATCCTCTCAATATATGCACAACTATTTTGTTCACCACTTAGGTTTTTGCATCTGTTTATGGATGAAAAGTAGTACTCTTTTTTAATTTTTTGTCCATCATTATCCATAGAATTGATGAAAAATTCCTGATGAACCTTGAATCCCTGTCACTAACAATAGAAGTGGGCAATCCAAAATGAACCCAAACATTTTGAAAATAAAGTTCAGCGGTATGTTCAGCAGTAATGGTCTTCTTACATGGCATAAGTATACACATTTTATTGCATCTATACACAACTACTAAAAGATAATCATTTTGCTTTCTTGATATAGGTATACCTCCAAAAAATTCCATGGGGACGCCCTCCCATGGCCTTGATGGTAGCGGTAATGGTGTGTACAATCCAAGCATCCTATTACTAGGCTTACTTGTTGCACAAATAGAAACCTCTTATAAAACATGACACACTATCTATCATGTGAGGCCAATAACAATACCTCTGTAGATGTGCCACTATTTTGCTTACTCAAAAGCGTCCAAAAATAAGAGAATGATGAGCTTCTCTCATGACATTTAGCCTCTCTCCTTGTGGAATACATATATTTCCCAAATGAAACAATTTTTTTTTATGCATGTGCTAATCTCTTTCTTCAACTTGATTCCCTTCACTCAAACTAGCATACACATCTTTGAAATCAATCTCATGTGCTTATTGTTCTATGTAACTCTCATGTACAATAGAATCATTTTTCAGTAAATTAGAAACATTAATGATTGGTCTCAAAAGAATATATGCAACTTTATTGAATATATGTTTTTTGTACCTTATAACCAAGTGAAATTGTTGAAGAAATACCATCCACCTGAAATGTCTAGATTGCTGCAATTTTTCTTTCGACTGCAAGTACTGTAATGGTTGGCGATCGATGTGTACAATAGTATCTTTACCCATTAAGTAGTGTTTCCACTTCTTGACAATTTTTTCCAACGCATATATTTCTTTTCCATATGTAGGATAATTAGTCACAACAAAATTAAAAGTTTCTGAATGAAAGGTGATAGGCTTACCATGACACAAAAGGACTACGCCCATGGCATAGTCACTAGCATTGGTTTGTATCTCAAATGGATGTCTCAAATTTGGTAGTGAAAGGATTCGAGTTGAACTGATCTTGTATTTAAAGCTTTGAAATCTTGTCAATTTTTGCCTCCCCATTGGAAGCCTTTCTTCACACTTGTCAATGCATGCATAGGAGCTGCGATGGAAGAAAAGTTAGCAATTAATTTCCTCCAATATTGAGCTACACCTAAGAAATTTCTTAGCTCAGTAACTTTTTTGGGTGTGGGCCAATTCACAATTTCCTCCAGTTTATAAGTATCAATCCTCAATTCTCCTCCTACAATATGTCCCAAATAGACCAAAGAAGTATTTCCAAACTCACATTTTGACATATTAAGAAACAATTTCTCTTTCTTCAAAATATCAAGCACTCTATTTACATGCAAGACATGATCTTCTCTTGTTTTAATGAAAATAAAAATGTCATATAAGTACAAAATAAAAAATTCATCAGGGAATGGTCGCAAAAAATTAACCACAACCCGCATAAAAGTTGTCAGTGCATTACATAAACTAGAAGGCATAACTAGCCACTCAAAGAGTCCTTGTTTGGATTTTAATGTAGTTTTCCATATAACACTTTGTGTAATTCTTACTGGATGATATCCACTTCATAAATATAACTTAGTGAAAAAATTTTCTTCTTTCAACTGATCAAGAAAATCATCTATTCTTCGGAGTGGGTAACAATTTTTTACCGTAATTTTGATCAAATCTCGAAAATCTACACACATGCACCAAGTCCAATATTTCATTGGTATCAAGACTATGGTTGAACCACATGGTGAGGTGCTTGGTCTTATCATACCTCTATCCAACATCTCTTTCATTTGCCTCTTTATTTCAGCATTATCCATTATCGACAGGCAATGCATACTGATATTTAGAAGAGGACAATCATGCTACAACTGAATCTCCTGTTGAATTTACCTTTTTGGAGGCAATCATGTTGGCTCCTGAAACATCTCATGATGCCCATTAAGCACATCATATAGTTCTGATTTCAACTTAGGATCACATCCCTCAAAATATTCATGATTAATATCAGCTTTCGGCTTAATCACAGGAAGAAAAAAATTCTTACTTGAATTTACCAGCCTCTTTACCTTTCCAACATTTACCAAAGCAATATTTGTCTTCTTGAGGTGTTCTCTAACAATGAACTCCTTGCCATGTTTGAATAAATGATACTTTTCTCATGACGATAGAAGATCATTTTCCTATCATACAAGTAACGACTCCGTAATAAAATAGTAGTTATGTCAAGTGGAACAACACCGAATTCAACTGTGTTAACAAAGCTTGTAGTGATTACAAACCTCAATATACATTTCCTTGTAACCTATAGATTTGAATCCTTACAAATCCAACCCAATGGATATGGTTTTTGATGTGGTATTGAATCAAGGTTAAGTTTTGTGACCAAATCTTCAGAGATTAAGTTTTCTTGTGACCCACTATGAAACAGTGTGTCAATCTTGGTATGCTTGGACATGACCCTCACATGAAACAATTCTATTATTTTTTCTTCATTTGGAGTGTTTATGTGACAGTTTGATGTATTGGTACTGGGTTTAGTTTCAATTAATTTTTCCTTCATATTCTTCAATCCCATGGTTGTAATTTTAGTCTCATCACCTGAATCATATCCTAAGTCATGTTGAGTTGTAGCAACAATTTTATGTTTCCCTTTGTGAATGGGTTTCTTTGTCCTCAATTATGGATGTAATTTCCAACAATGAGTTTCGTCATGGCCTTGTTTTGAATAATCTTTACAGGTCACTTTTTATCTATATTTATTAATAGATGCGTTCTTTTTGTTTTTACCTTTTGGGGTTTTCTCCTTGGATTTACCCTTAAAAGTTTTCTTCATACCCTCTTCAGGAATGTTCTTCCCTCTAGCTTCTAGATGTCTGGGTTGAACACAAACTTCATATAGACTGGTGGGGTTAAAGATGAGAATAATATGTTTTAGGTAGCTATGTAAGAATCCTACATAATTTAGCAAAGTGTCTTGCCTCTGCAAATCCACCCCTAATAAAAGAGATATTCTCCTAAATTCCTAGGTGTATTATTGTAAATTTTGTCCCTTTAACTGCCTAAATTTATGCTATTTCATGATGGATTTCTTCATATGATCTAATGGATAAAACTGGAAATTAATAGTAGCCATAAAATCTGACAATGATAGAATAATCTTACAATGTTTCTTGATTTCCCCCTATGTCTTGGCTTCCCACCAAACAAATATTGCATCTTCCATTCTCGAAGAAGCTAATTGAATTTTTGTATCATTATCTTGAAGGTTTTGTATTCTTAAATAGACCTTCAATTTTCAAATCCAATTATCTAGCTTGTCTACATTTACTTCACTATTAAACATTGGCAATTTCAACATAACATCAAGTTTCAATAAAGGAGATTTACCAGTTCTCTTGGACTTGTGTGGCTGATGTACTGAAGAAAAGGTAGAAGATGTTGTTGATGATGATGATGACGGTGAACATGGTGGCTCTGAATTTCATCCATTTACTCCATTTTCCTTATTTGACTTGTCTTTGTCATGTTGACCTCCTAAATAAGCTTGAATTTCCTTTTGGAGTTTATATCCTTCTCCTTCCAGTCTCTCATTCATTTCTTGATAAATAATTCTAACCTTCTCAGTCATGTCAAGAAACACTTTCCTAAACACTCTTTCTTTGTCCTTAGGGTCAACTTCTTCATGAATTTCTCCTTCCTCATGAGGCATGCTTAATGGAGCTTCTGATTCTTTAGGAGGTGAAATAGGTGGTGAAGATTGTGGAAATCTTGCTCTCCTTTTCTTTGTCTTATTTTCAGACCCTCCTACTTCCACCAGTTTTCCTTCTTCCCTTTTGAGCTTGAGCCTTGTAAGATTATAAAAACTTCAATCTACTTTGATGGTTGTATCTCATATCTCCAATATGATTCTATCATGTGTGAAAAATAGAGTGATTTCAAGACTCTAATCTAACTTCATTTCTGTGCCAAATGTGTAAGAAATAAACCATGCCTAACATAACCTATTTTGTTAGTTTGTTGAATTGAGCTTTAGAAATCCTTGGAAAAGATTTTATGGATATCTTTGATTGCAATGCACATATTTTTGAAGTTGCTACAATTGTTAAAAAAAATTGTGGATTTAATATTTTAGCATCTCCCTATATATGTTAAGTAGTTCATGTTTATTATCTTCTTGCAAGTCTCCATTACAAAACATTATTGTCTATTGCTGGACTCCATTTGTCTCAACCATGCATCAAGATTAATCTGTAGATTTGAGAGAAGTTGGTAAAGTTATGAAAGTTGTTTTAGGGGTAAGTATCATGATTATCTCAATATTAATTTTCATACGACTCATTATTTGAATGATATTTTAGCATTTTATGTAGACTTAACATATACAAAAATTAAAAAATTTCAGACTTTAAATGTCCTTTTTAAAGTACGAAGGTTGATTGTGGAAGTCTGTGATTTAGTCACAAAAAGAGAAGCTCGGTTGGCAATATGTGGCATTGTGGGAATACTCAAGAATATTGGTAGATATGGAGCTCTAGGTGTAGTGGGTAGTAGGGTGAAGAGTGATGCAACAAACAAAATGAAGAGACCAATTATTTCCATAGATGGTGGTCTTTATGAGCACTATCCTAAATTTAGAAACTATTTTCAGTTGGCTATCTGGAAATCCTTGGAGATGAAATAGCTCAGGATATCATCATTAATATCCCCGATGATGGATTTGGCATTGGAGCTGCACTCATTTTTTCCTCTCATTCCATTTATGTAGATAATTAATGGGCGTGTTCTAAAAAGAAAATTGATTTTAGTTGTAAACAACTTCTAGAAATTTTTGTCAGTAGGAGTTATTCCAATTCGTAAAGCATATATTGTTTTTATCATACCATGTTGTATTATAGGTTGGCTACAGATAGAACATATTTCACAATTTTCAAGTTGTATTTAATTAGAATTTTTCCTGGGAATTTTCTCAGATTCAATTGTATTGATCTCCTTGTGAATGGTGAGGAAAGTGGTTATCATCAATTATGTGAAAAAATAAAGGAAAATATATTATGTAAAATGGATTCAACTACATACTTTTCCCAAGGGGGGAGTATCATATCACTAATAGAAGTGCTTCAAGAATCCATCAACAAGATAGTATTGTATATCTTCTTTATCCCAACTGCGAGAAGTATAATTGGAAAATGATTCATTTATTATTCTTATTCTTAATCATATTATATTAAGAGCTCATGTGTGTCTAATTTTTTATCCTCATGGGATATCATTATACCCTCGGGTCCATTTTTTGGGATCCTCGTGAGAGTGTTTAGCATATTTTTAACTTTTTATTGCAAACCAAGTTGCTCAGGAATACTCTAACCACTGTTTATTACTCTTCCAAACATGGAAGGATATTCTTTTCATAGCGCATTGTTAATATATTCACTTGGAATTCGACATTCCTAAACATACAGTATATGCCAAGTAAATTATCAATTTCATTAAACTATGATAAATAACATAAATTCTCCCCACATATTGATAGTGTTTATAGAATTTCAGATGTTGTTACCCTTTTTTTAATAGTAAACTATAACCATGCCTTAAATGTCAAATGGTTACTCTACAACCAATCTGGAAGGCCCGACCTAAAGCCTTGAACTGAAGCCGCATAGTAATATGTAAGTGGTGCTCCAAATTTCCATGTGGAAGATATGGCTAGGAGGAAGAATTTAGGGGCAAAATGGTTGAGAAGTAAAATCATATCTTAGATTTACAAAACTTCAAATTTATGTAAGGGTGGATATCTATAATTTTTCTACACTTTCATCTGAGGTTTAGAATCACTTGACTGCATGTATACAGGAGATTGTATGGAAACAAACTTTTATGAGATTTCTCTATTTTGTAGCAATTTAGACCATATTAGATCTTGGTTTCAGATGATTCAAAAAGTTTTGGTTATTTATCTCGAGTCTTGGGATGTTTTAGGAACAAATTATTATTTAATGAATAGCCCATTCCTGGAAATTATATACTTGTTCAAATTAGGTAAGTTAGATTTGACAAATGACAACATAATGTTAGTCATTTTCACACCTCATTGATCTTGTTGATTATGTTCTCAGTGTGGAGGTAGGTATTTTTTCTTCCATGCACAATTTCACTTGTAACCATTAGTTACATATTGAGTAAATGAATGTAGACACCAAAGCATAATACACAAACTCATTTGAAATGCAAGAAAGATGTTCGACACGTGCAAGAAATGAACCATGTCTAACATAAACCTATTGCATCAGTTTGTTGAATTGAGCTTTAGAAATCCTTGAAAAATATTTTATGGATAACTCTGATTGCAATGCACATTTCATTCCAAGTTGCTAAAATTGTTAAAAACAACTAGGGATTTCATCTTTCAGCATCTCCTAATATATGCTAAGTAGTTCATGTTTATTATCTTCTTGCAAGTCTCCATTAGAAAACACTATTGTCTATTGTAGGACCCCATTTGTCTTAGCCATGCATCAAGATGAATCTACATATTTGAGAGAAGTTGGCAAAGTTCTGAAATATGTTTTAGGGGTTAGTACCATGTTTATCTCAATATTAACTGTCATATGACTCATTATTTGAATGACCTTTTAACACTTTATGTAGAATTAATATATAAAGAAATATTTTGGATTTAAAATGTCCCTTTTAAAGTACGAAGGTTGATTGTGGAAGTCTATGATTTAGTTATAAATAGAGCAACTTGGTTGGCAACAGGTGGCATTACGGGAATACTCAAGAATATTGTTATAGATGGAGCTACATGCATAGTTGGTGGCAGGGTGAAGAGTGATGCAACAAACAAAATGATGAGAACAATTATTTCCATAGATGATGGTCTTTATGAGCACTACCCTAAATTTAGAAACTATTGGCAGTTGGCTATTGTGGAACTCCTTGGAGAGGAAATAGATCAACATATTGTCATTAAGTTGTCCAATGATGGATCTGGTATTGGATTTGAACTCATTGCTGCCTCTTATTCCATTTATAAAGATAATTAATGGATGTGCTCACAAATTTATTTTAGCTATAAAGAGTTTCCAGAATTTGCTTCCAGCAGGAGTTATTCCAGTTGTTAAAGCATATATTTTTTTGATCAGATAGTGTTGTATTATAGGCTAGTTATAGATAACACATATTTCACAATTTTCAATATGTATTTAATTAGGTTTTTTCCTGGGGATTTTCTCATATTCAGTTGTACTGATCTCCTTGTAAATGGTGTGGAAAGTGTTTATCATCAATTATGTGAAAAAATAAATGAAAAAATATAATGTTATATGCCTTTAGCTCCATACTTTTCCCTAAGGGGGAGTATTAGATCACTAATAGTAGTGCTTTAAGAATCCATCAACAAGATAGTACTGTATATCTTCTTTATCCCAATTGTGGGGATTATAATGCGAAAATGATTCATTTATTATTCTCATTCCTAATCATCTTATAGTAAGAGCTCATGTGTGCCACGTTTTGTGATCTTTGTGGTATATCATTATATCCTCATTTCCAAATTTTGAGATTCTCGTGGGAGTGTTTAAAATTTTTTAAACTTTTGATTGTCGATGACCTAATCATGAGCAGATTATCTAGGGAATTTGTTCTTCATAGGGTTCCCTTTATTTATGTTGAGGAGTAGGCAGAACACAATTTAGAAAAACATATTTGAATGGATTTGTTGTAGCCCTTTCTTATGGATGTTGTTGGGAAGACATAAAGTTTTTTTATGGTAAGTATGATTGCATTATGAACCGCAACTCTGCATTAGCATGGTCCCACTTTAAAACTAGCAACCATCAAACTTGACTAGAATAGATATTGTTTGAACCTGGATTATTTTCATGTTGACAACTTGTCCCAACCACCAGAACACATCCCGATGTGTGGGATGCAATGTATTTACTCTTTTTTAGTGTTTAAATTTGTTCACTTTTTTTTGCATTTGAGGATTTGATTGAGTACAGTTTCGTAATGCACATGTATCAATGATTTTTTTCCATGATTTTTGTGGGGATGAGAAGGGAACATATTATGAATTGGATATGGGTGAGATGATTTTTAGGGTATTTAAAGTTCATCTTGAAGGTGGAAGAATTATGAATCTCAAATTTGCAGAAGTTTCTATTCCTTCACATATAATGACAGGGACAACCAAAGTAGGTAAAATGCATACCTTTATCACAAAAGAATTTCTTTTTCGTTGCCATTTTGACCTTCTTTGACCAAGCCAATAAGTATGATATCATATATGTGGCTATGCTATTTGAGCATACAAACATGCATACAAATCTTGTTTCATTTTAAACCATGCTAACTCGGAATAGTGGCCTTTTACGAGTTGAAGTGTTTAATGTTTTTTTATGTATTTTGTCATTTCCAACTTGGATACCATCACTACTCACCCATAACATGCAATGCTCATAATAATTCAAAAGGTGCATGAATTTAGGGTCTAGTTATAGTTTTTTGAAGTAAGCCATATGCCTGTCTTAATATATTTCAATGTATGCAGGAACTATTTGGTTTTATTTCATCATAACTAGATGTTTTTGTGCAAAGTGAAGGTGATGGTTTCCAGACTCCTTCAAAAGTAGAAAGGGAGCTTGGGTTTACTTTACATTTTCTAATGAAGTAGTCATCCATTTATTCAAGCATACTTATTAAATGGACAAAAAGATTTCAAATTTAAGACACGGTGAGTTTTACCCCTTAATCCTTAAATCAACAGTTCATAGTAAGGTTTCTAGACTTTTATTTGTGTTCACTTTCTTTATTAGGAAGAAAGAAACTTGGTGCACATGAATGAATATGAATGGGAAAATGTTTTTCACCTCTAATATATGATATTACATGACCAATCTTAAAATGCTTCTTCGATCAATAATTAACATGCCTATATTTGTGCCTAGAGTGTTCATTGAACATGACTCAAGGAACTCTAACACATTTTTCATCTGTACTTTGTGATAAATTTGAAGCATGATTTTTTTTAATTTTTTTTTTGCTCTCTTTTTTAATACGAAGATATTTTCCTCAAATTCTTAACTTAGTTTCCTTATAAAATAACATTGAAGTGGTGGATATTTAGACACTTTTATGATGTCCTCTCTTAATTTTTGACCTTTATTTCAAACAGAAAATGTGAGTGCTTTATTCTAACCAAAAATAGGAAAATATGTAGTTTGTTTCCATCAATGTCTCTAGTGTTCCATACTGCTCATGAGACTTGAACTGAAGCCACATAGGAATATATAAGGGGTTCTCTAAATATATTGGATTCCCATGTGGCACATATGGCTAGGAATAAATATTTAGGTGCCAAATGGTTGAGAATTACAATCATATCTTAGAATTACAAGTCTTCAAATTTATGTAAGGGTGGATATCTATAATTTTTCTACACTTTCACCCCAGGTGTAAATTCACTTGACTGCATGTATACAAGAGAATGTCTAGAAACAATTTTTTTATGAGATTACTCTATTTTATAGCAATTTGGAGCACATTAAATCTTGGTTTAGGATGATTCAAAAGTTTTGGGTTATTCCTCTCGAGTCTTGAGATGTTTTGGGAACAACATATTAGTTAATGAATATCTCATTCCTTGCAATTATATACTTTTTAAAAGTCATTATGTTAGATTTGACAAATGAAAATGTAATTTATGTCATTTTCAAACCTCATTGATCTTGTTGATTTCTCTTTCAGTGTGGAGTTATATCTCTTTGCTTGCATGAAAAATTAGAATTGTAACCATTACGTACATATTGAGTAGATGAATGTGGATACCAAAGCATAAGTCACAAACCAGTTAGCATCTGAAATGGAATTAGGATGTTCGACGAATGACAAATTAGGTAATTGTCTTAAATAAGCAACATTTTCTCTGAATTGAACCTATCTATGCCCAATTATCTCAAATGTATTATGATGTTGTTAGTGGACCATTATGAAGAGGACACCATTTTTTGGTTTATTTTAACATATGATATACACATTTTTCTAGGGTGATATTTGATTCTAGAAGCTGAACTGAACATGGACATCATGCATCATGTCAATTGTAGGAAAGGGGATTAAGATTACATCTTGAGTGAGAGTTTCCATTGTACTTAATGTATTCAGTATATTGTGAGGGAATGATTTGCAGTGAAGTTGTGTTGTCTATAGTTGAGTGATTTCTATTTTGGGATCCTAAAGTAGGTATACTAGGCTATGTTCCACTGTGTTTCTAGGACAGGGGAGCCCGATAGTTTAAATGGATGTAAGGATTGTAATTTTGTAACAAAAAAAATGTCTTAAAAGTTGACAGTTGGTTTGGAAATTTTATGTTAATGATATTGTCCAAACACTTGCTAGAGAACATTATTATGATCAAGATGTGATGGCTACAACAATTCTTGGGACATGAAAAAATTCATGCTATGTAGAGAGAGAAAATGAAATGAATAATTGCAAACTTGCAAAATTTGGTAGCATGGTAACCTTTCACCTTTTTCTATTCATTTTTCCCCTCTATAATCTTGCTATGGATACTTCTCTTGCTGAATACATTAATAAATATTTATTTTGCACCCTTATTTAATCTTATAGAGTTTGGACTGCAATAACTACATGGAATTGGCTTTGTTGATTGGGTAATCAACATGGAATGGGGAAATTTCTTGTTGGGTAATATGCCATGGATCCATTATGATGATTATTTAGATGTAAATAATTTAAATCTAGGCGATTAGGAAAATTTCTAATTTGTAGCATGAAACTTTTCATTGCTCTACTTTGTAGAGCTATTGAGTACCTGACTTATAGTTTGAAGAAGTTTTAATGGTTCTTTTTAGTTTTCTTCAAGTTTTTAAGTAACTATTTTTGGGAATGTATCTTGGTGACATTGTGAGAAGGGTTATTCTTAGGATGGAAGAGAAGTAAGATACTTTTGGAGATGTTACCCAATCAAGCCTCTTTGATCTGTTCATCCTTGGGTTTGCATGTGGAGATATTTGTGTACAAATGTTTCACTACATTGATTATAATTATGTTTCAGTACAAATTTTCTAAGTCAATAGTTGCACCTATTAGAAGGAATAGTGGGGTGGTTGTCTGATTGATTGGCAAGGAACTTGTTTCGTGCACATCTGCTGAGAAAACATTCATGTCTACTGGGGTATCTCCATATTTTGGGAATAACCCACGTAACAAAATATATTACCAGTGTGCTAATGTTTTTCTCTCTTTAAACATACCTTTTCTATCTGAAATATGAAATTTTTCCTTTTAACATGAATAATTCTAAGAAATATTGTACGATTTTTTTTACTTGCTTGAATTGTCTATCACATGGTCAAACTATTATTTTTCAGTACCAAAAGAATTTTGTGAAAATTAATGAAATTCATTGCTTCATTTTGCAAAGCCTTTCAACAGATTCAAAAAACTAAAATATTGAATGAGAATTTATTTTTGAGGATAGAAAAAATCTTCATGGATAGAGCAAAAAAATTGGAAGGTGAGTTCTCCAGGTAGTATTTCCTTTTGAACAACACAACGAGTTGCAGTATATTGTCAATATTTATGATTATTTATCAAACTTCAATAAAATTCTTATCTTTTTTTATTGATAATTAACTGATGGATCTTTTATTTATACTTGTTTCTCTTTCTTGAAGTGTTTGTGCTAAGTATTTTGAACTAATTGAGGATCAAAAATTGGTGGTACTGTTTTAATATGTTAAATTCTTATTTGTATTGAATCAAGTATTTTTTGTAAAATATCTATTACACCATTTTTTGTTCATCTAACCTACTATCATTAGATGGACCCAAGTACACCATGTAAGACCAATTTTACCCTAAGTAAAATTGCCTTCACTATGTAAAATAACTTAATAAAACACATTTATTAGGTTGTTTATGGTCTAAACAGGAAACCCCAAAAGGAAATATTAAACAAACCAATATTGTTTGATTTTCCTGGTCATGTTTAACCCAAAACAAAGAAATTAATTAGATAAATCTTTATTGATCATATTATTTTCTAGGAATAATTATTTAAACCTTATTTAAATAATATTCCTTGTTAAATATGACTAAATCACCCATAAATAATTAAATAAATCATTATTTATTTGATTATATTTTAACCACATCCTTAAAATGATAAATACATCATTTATTGATTTATTATTCACAAATAAAGGGATTTTACCCAAGTCAAATACTTTTTCCCTCCAACAAATATAATAAAATATTCTATAAAAGGTGGATCTAGATTTGGTTAATGTTATTTTAATCATGCACCAAGATCTAGAATGACCCAATATTTTGTTATAAATAGGAGGGTTTTTCCTACCACTCTTCACCTTTTGTTGCCTATTAGATCACTCTGGATCTAAACTCTTGGTCTGACTTTGAGCCATTATCATTGTCATATTTTCCGTTATTTTCTATGTGAGCTCCCTTTGAGTTCTATCTTTGTCTGGGTTTTCTACACCAACAGGAGAGAGAAATGGTAGATCTGAAGTGTTGAGGACTTCCAAGAACCCATCCCATTGAGGAGAATTGGAAACATCTTCTTGTTTTCCTCCCAGGTGCCCTTAATACAAAAAATTCTTTCAAAAATTGTTCTTGTCTTGTCTATTGGATATATGGAGTAAAACCTTGTTTTTATTGCTTAATGTCTTTCTATGCATAGATCTGGTTTTTGCAGCTCTTGTCTTGATCAACTAATTGTAGATCAGAAGATATTGGCAGCCATATTTGATGTTAGGGCTATTAGTTATGCGTAGCTAAAGTGGTCCTTTTTTTTACACTTCGACAAAGGGTTCATACTAACAATTGGCGACTCCACACGGGTTTTCAATTACGACCGCTATCGTTTTTCATATTCCTGCATATCCAGCTACTTCAGACCCTAGGGTTTCATTTTAGCTTTTTTTTTCCTATTTTCATGTTGTTTTTCACCTATAAAACCCTAAAACATTAAAATTTCTAACTTCCACGTGTTTATGGCCCTATTGCACAGGTGACAGACATCAGTCGCAACTGAGACGACAACTTTTCCGCAAATCTACCGCCGGGACAACCGGAGTTGGAGGTCGCACTTTTCAGCCCAAAAACTGCGACCTGGACTATAGGTTACACTTTTCAGCCCCTTTTCTGCGACCTGAATAGGAAAACATGTCAGAACCTGCGACCTGTGCTTTTTTCTGTTGTTTTTCTGCAATTTTTCTGGGTTTTGCTGAAGCTTCTGCCAGGGTTTTCCAGCCTCTGTCTCTACTCGTTTGGACCTGTTTCTGATCTTTTTTGCTCATCTAAGTGGAAACCTAGCCCCCTAGGGCTTCAGTACCCTCCACTTTTGGTGGAAGAGTTTTAGCTATTTCAGGTGTCTGATTTTTTAGAGTTTCAGCCTTCCCTTCTTCAGATTTGATACCTCATTCTCAGATCCCTTTAAATAAGCTCTTCTTCCTTTCAAACCACCTCTTGTAGTTTTTTTTGGACCTCCCTTTAGGACCTCCTCCCTGTCCTTTCTTCTTTTTGTTGATTTCCTCCTTTTTTCCAGCCACCTTGCCTCTGCCTCTTGGCTGTGATCTGCACCTCTTTTCAGCAGCTTTCTCCTTTAGATCCCTGTCCCTTTCGACCCTAGATCTATTGGCCTCTTTTTAGTGTGTTTTGACTAGATTTTTTCTCTCTTTTAGATTAGTTTTGAGAGACCCGCCTTCTTGGGTTGGATCGATGCACTAGTAGCTGTTAATTTTCTGTTATTTCAGCATTATATACTGTTTTTTACAGCATTATTTTCAGTTACGCAGCACACTTTTTCTCTTGCTCTCAAAACAAAAAGGGTTTAAAAATTAAAATTAACGCACGCCACACACTCACCCTAAGCAAAGAAGAGCCTAGTTTACACCGCCAGGCAAAGACTTTAAAATCAATTGACACTGCACCTTTTTTCCCTTGTTTCGACATTGTAATCACTTGATTCTGCACCTCCCTGCCTCTGTCGGTCATTCTTCTTCCCCTCGTGCCGTGTTTGTGTTGCCATCATTGCGCCCCCAAGGCACGCTTCCCGGAGACTTCTTGGCCTTCACCCTCAGTTTCCGGTCGATCGACCTGCTCCGTCCCGCCGTCGTCGAGCCAGTCCTCCTCCGAGTCCGCATTCCGACTCCTCTTCTGATTCATTGGGTTCTCCTTTTACTTCTGGTTCTCCCCCTGTCACCTTCACTATGTCTGGTCCAGGGCCTAACGCTAGCGGTAATCCCGGCCCTAATGCCGGAACTACTACTAGCGGAACCGCCACAGGAACTACCTCGGCTGCACCCTTGCTCCCTTACATGGCAGGCCTCAGCCTCCCCGATTTCAATCAGTTGATCAATGACCCTATCCGCCACGATGTTGGTTGGCTTGCTATGCCAACCAAGCTCCCCTCTGACATCCCTAAGTTCGAAGGCCTTGCTGGAGAAGATCCAACCAACCATGTCCGATCTTTCCACATGTGGTGTTCCTCCAATTCCATTACCGATGATTCCATCCGTCTTCGGTTGTTCCAATGCACGCTTACCGGTGAAGCTTCTAAATGGTATGTTGACCAAGCCACTTCTTCCCATACCACCTTTGCGACCATTTCCCAAGCCTTTTTATCCTATTTCCAGCTCCCTCTCCGATACGATACTGGTACGGAGATTTTGACCTCTTTCAAGCAGACCTCTTCAACCCGCCTTTCCACTCATGTCCAGGAATGACGACGAAGACGAAGCTTATGTCGAGCTCCCCCCTTCGAAGATCGGGTTTATATGGACTGGTTCCTTCGCACTCTCTTAGCTCCCATTGGCAAAGATGTCGCCTCCCATTTCCCTCAAACCGAAGAAGCCGCCCTCCAAATAGCCTTGAAATATGACCTGATCTACGCTCAGTCTGGTTATGTTTATACCATCCTTCCAGACCTCCCCAGGCCCGCTGGCGATAACGCCCCGGGGGCATCTCATTCTGCTGACGGTATCGTTGGAGCCCTTTCTTATCTGTATGCTCAACCTCCTATGGGCTATGGCCTCCCTCCGGTAGGGGCCATCACCTCTAGAACTTTTCCCCCTCCAGGTAGCATGTATCCAGGATACGGTATGCCTCATCCTTTTTCCCAACCTCCTGCTTACCTCAATGTTACCCAAACTAACCATGATCTTTATCCGCAGCCTGGTGCGCCAGCTCCTCTAGCATATACGCTTCCACCTCCCCTGCCTCCTTCGCCCCCACAGCAGCACCTACAGCCCCCTCCGGGGCAAGTCTTTGCACAGCAGGGCGCGACTAATCCCCCTTCTCAAAGAAGGAAAAGAGGCAACCCAAATCAATCCGCCCCTGGTATGCATGGACCCAATCCTCAAGGTATGGACTCTAACACTGCTAACCATCAACAGGGCACTCAGCCCAAGCAGGACAGGCCTCTTCGCACCAATAAGCCTTGTTCATGTTGCAGTGTTTACGGTCATTACACCCATGATTGTCCCCTCTTACCACATATGCAGTAGATTTGGGAGTCTCAAGCCACATTTCGAGGACAACATGCCTCTCCTCATGCTCCCCCTAATGTGGCGACTACCCAACCGGCTGTGTTTATCGATCCTTTCCCCCAACAAGGATTCGTGGCTGCCCAACCACCTGACGGACAGGTCGCCACTCACCCTTCCCCTTCTGGTTCCTCTGATTACCAGATCCTCATGATGAACTCTGATCCATCCTCAACCGTCGACCTTCACCTTCAAACTCGATCTCGCCAGTACCCCAAGCCTCCCGCTCCGTCTGCCCCCGAGTCCCCTTCTTTAGGTTCTACAGAGCCTCTTTCGACATCCAACGGCCCCTTACATATCCCTCAACCCAAATTTGACATTCATAACAAGATTCTTAAGGGACCATTACGTTGAAATGCTGCTCCTGGTCGAGCTGCTCATGCGTATAGCATAATATATGATTTGGCGCAATCTCCTGCTGCCATTTCCACATTGGAACTCCTCCAGTCATGCCCTTCCCAAAAGAAGGCTCTGCTATCTGTCGTGGGCGCTGTAGACCCTGTCGATGACCAAATGATTGTTTTCGACGCTCATCAATCATACCATCCTCCTCTTCCTGCTTTCGTCGCCTTTCAAATCCCAGTAAAAATCTGGAATGCCAACATTTCTCGGTGTATAATTGATGAGGGGGCATCCACCTGTGTGATGTCTGCTTCGATTTGGAAGCAACTCGGATCTCCTGAGTTGGCCCCTTCCACTATCACCCTTCGAGCGTGGGACGACCATGCCTCCTAGCCCATTGTCCTTTTCCGTAATTGTCCTATCACCCTTGCTGGCAAGACCATTTGCGTTGATGTCGAAGTCATCGATGCCCCTCTAGACTACAACATTCTATTGGGGCAAAGCTACAATTATGCCATGTCTGCTATCCCATCCGCGGTTTTTCGCAAGATGTCTTTTCCTCAAAATGGAAAGATAGTCACCATCGACCAGTTGACTTACCATGAGCCACCGTCTCAGACCTCCCTAGAGATGACCATCTCTTCTGTAGCCAATAAGAAAACCGTCGATTCCTTGACCAGTGTTTCCTTCGGTGTCTACAAAGATTCCTCCCTACTTGGAACTTTTCATGGTCTCCCCCCTCCTCATATCTCTGATCCCAGCTTATCGAATGTTTGCATGATGCAATCGTCTTGGGCCGCCGTTAAACGACCCGCTTCGGCTAGTCAGCAACCTCAGACTCAACCTCGCCCACCACAACCCGCTCCTAGCCATTCATATCCGCAAGCCGAACCTCCTCCTTCTGGCCCTTCTCCTACAACTGGTATCCTTGAACCCCTCTATCCTCCCGGGTCTGTTCCCCCAGGCCTTAATCAGCTCAGAGCCGTCCCTCCTGGTAATTATCCTGCTGGTCAGATACCTTTCCTAGCTCCCCCTCCTAGATTCTATATTGTCCCTGTCATGGCCACCCTCTCTCTCCCTAACCTGACCCTGGGCATACCCGTCTGGTACCTTGACCCTCCAGCCGCTACCCCACCTAGTCACCCCAAACCCTATCTCTCTTTGACACTGGTTCAACCAGTCCGCCTCACTTCCTCCATTGCCACCATGCCCCCCGCACCTCCCCAGGACCCTACCCATGTGGTGACAGCTCCAGGAAAGAAAGGCAAAGCCCGCAAGGGGGTATCCAAAGACAAGGTCACCCCAACTGACCCAACTCCTCCTCCGCCCGCAAAGCCCTGCGCCTTGTGTGATGTCGTCGGTCATGCCACCCATACGTGTCCCGAATTGCCCCACATTCAACCCATGGTTAAAGTTGCATTCCCTAAGTCTACAGTCCCTGACCCCTCTCTCCTGTCCTCGTCCGTAACCAAGAACCCCAAAACTATTCGCACCAGCAAACCTTGTGCTTTGTGCGGTGTCCATGGCCATTATTCCCACCATTGTCCTCACCTCACGCATTACCACACCTCTTTAGAAGTAGTCCGCGAGTATGAGGTTGAACAAAATCAGTCCGCCTCTCCCATCCTCGCACAGTATGCTTTGGGTCAGCTTGCGGATCCCCACGTTCCCATCGACATTCTCCCCCTAATGTCCAGATGACGGAGTCTACTACTACCATTCTTTACCTATCATCCTCTGTGAGACCTTTGGAGCACATTCCCCTTGAATCCTCCCCTGTTTTTTTTCTTGACCCCCCTTCAGCGACCACCCCGGGCTCCCCATCTTTTAACCATTTGTTTCCCTGTTCTTCCGTCATTCCCCGTGACGATCTGTATGCAAGCATTTCTTCCCCTACAGATGATTTAGATAAATTTGCTGCGTCGTGTGGTGTCCCTTCCACCCTTGACCCCCTCTTTTCCACCCATACACGAGATAAATCCACCCATATCTCTGTTTACCTCCGCAGCCCGAGTCCCCGCCATACCTCCTATAGCCCTCATATACCACCCTCTAGTTTGTATATGAGTCATAGCCATCCTGCTCATCGCACTCCCTTCCGTAGTTGCCGCCCGATGTCTTCTGTACATTCACGCTACCGTCATTGTCCCTCCTCCCCCCATTTGTTTTCTTGTAACACTATTCCGCAAGACCTCCCGTCCCCACCCTATATCGGTTACGCCGATGGTGCAAGTCGTTAATCCCGGAATCTAGCCTCGGCAGGTTGGGCCATTTTCACCCCCTTGCATGCCCTTGTGCTCTCAAACGGGGTCTGCATTGGTACTGCCACCAACAATCAGGCCGAATATGATGCAGTACCTGGTCTCTTAGCCGATGCCCTCTTTCTTCGTATCCTCCATCTGCATGTTCGTTTAGATTCCCTACTTCTTGTCATGCAACTAAATGGTGTCTATCATGTGCGTAATCCTGTGTTGTTTATACGATATTTACGAGTGAAACTCTTGATACGTGAATTTGAAAACATAACTTTCAACCATGTACCTCGAGAACAGAATCACTATGTAGATAGTATTGCAAACTATGTTCTAGATTGGCATTTATCACATGCATTTCATACAAGACAATAATATTCATAATCATTAAAAAAGTTGCATATCCATAATATGTGTCGTAAAACATGTGTTTTAGATTCCATCTACTCTGATACATTTGACATGCCCATAGCATGTTACAGAAAACTCAAAACTGGGGACACTACCTGCCCCTACATACACACTGGGGGGCACCACCTGCCCCACACCTAATCACTATCTGGTGGATCCCGAGCCAATGGCTCTGCTCCTGCAGCTTGTAGATCACGTATCCCCTGATCGGCCATCGCCATGCGTCGTATGAAACCTCGCCATTCTGAGGGTAGACAAATACATGGCTCTATGTACTACTCGTCCAAGTCTTGCCACCCGCGCTTTGACACTCCGGTCAGCAACCTTTCGAATCTACGGCGGATGTCCTCCAGAAGGGTGGCTGCATCCTCATTATGTGCTGCTCTCGACCCACTCAGACCTATAGCTCCAGATGCTGCCGGTCGTCCCATATATCCAGCTGGTTTTACCGGTGCTATATCTGCATACCAAAAGTACATGAATCAGTACCCTATCTACTATTCATTAAGTTTAACATGCCCAACAAAGAATAGTTACTTGTCACTTACCATCGGGTCCCCATACTCGACTAGGCGGAAGTGGTAGGTCTAGATCCCCACAATAAATCATCCCACTATAGGGATAGTCGTCTATGTATAATGGCATATGATCCCAATGGGCAAAGAACTCAGGTCAAAAACCCGTCCGACTGCCCCTCCTCCTCCTCTACACAGTAGTTGCCCCAACCGGCACATCCTGGGCTCTCTTGGGCCACCATCTGAGAGCTGTATATGAGGTTGTAAGGTCGGGATCTTCTCAAAAAAGAAGGAGCATAATAAAGTCCCATACGAGCAATTGTGGTTCACTTGCCGCTTGCAAAGTGACACCTGTCATTTTAACGACACCAACATCATTTGGGCCCACCCATAGTAGGTCCCACTCAACATACTCTCTACAATCATCATTTGCCCCCGAGTGATGTGATGGAACGCCTGGTTGCCCAGGATCCACAGCACCGCTGTGGCCACTGCCCGGGTCTCCAATCTCTCTAGGTCCTCGATCGGTATTTGCGTCCCTTTGACTTGGAGACCCAGTCAACAATGCCGCTCCACAAACTCCATAATGTTCTGCCCTCGCGGTAACACTGGTTGTGTATTTCCCACCATCCCAAGTGGCGGGAGACCTGTTAGGAAATACACATCCTGGACTGTCAGTTCGATCCCGTACCCCTGCACTACAAAGGCCTCATGCTCTGGATCCCAATAACTGATAATTCGGGCCAACAAGGGCTCTCCAACTCTCATCAAAGGGTTCTCCAAAAACTTCAGAACCCCAAACCTGGCCAACACACGACGGACACCCTGATCTGCCTGGATCTCTGCCTGTAATGTACCCAGGTCTCTCTCTCTCCAGTTCACCCGTATATCTACCATATCTGCACAAAAACATCATCTTTGTCAGCCTACAGATAGGGAATACTGTAACCAAACACAAAAACCCAACTCTCGGCCATCAAACAGCACTAAAACCCCCTCATCTTCCAGGTCGCACTTTTTCTGCCAAATCCTGGGATAGGTTGCACCTTTTTGCCCAAAGCCTGCGTCCCAGGTCGCATATTTTGGCCCAAAAAGTGTGAACTGGCCGAAAAGATGCAAGGGGGTTTGTTCCTGAGATTCTGGGCCCTAATCTGAACCTTCAATCCATCAAAGTGCAAGAGTAAGGTTAGGCCTCTTACCTGCCATTGACGGATCTCGACTCCAATGGTCGGCTTGTTCGCTACGCTCACCACAAGATTTAGGGCCTTCTCTCCTCTCTACATTCACCATAGAAACACTAGCAAATGAGTGGATTTGGAGGGTAAACTACCTTATTAAAATAGAACCCTTGTTTCTTCTTTCGCCTGCTACGAACATACCGTAGCTCCGTTTGACAAACCGTCTACACCATTGGAAAGCTCTCACCGAGCCCTCAAATGGGTATCTGTTCGCTTTTTCTGATTTGATACTTCACCAGGACACATTTTGTCCAAGAGGGGTCACTTCACCTCCACCGAAAATCGAATTTTCTCACTTACAACACTTGTACTTGGGGCACCACTTTGCCTCCATACTTGTCTTTGTTTGTGTCAATTTTCTTCATGAGTTATCATCTTATACTCATGTTTTTCGGGTCCCCCATGGGCTCTTTTCTGTGTGGCAGCACCATCGAGTCGCCCTTGTTTAGAGCATCCAAGTTGAGTCATCATCACATTCATGGAGTCTATCCCGAGTCCCTTTGTACCCCGCTATAGTCCTCCATGCTTCATTGCTTGATCCCTCTCTTGTGTCGCACATTATGGCCTTCAATCCCATTGTCCCTATCCCTCATGATCTTGTGTCAGTCACTGCCATGTCATTCCTACCCTTTATGCTCTAACAAGGGAAGTCGTCCATTCGCTACTCAGTTCCCTCCATTTCACCATCATCATTGGTATTAGTCTGTCAGTCACTTGACTACATTCTCTCGCGCCTTAGTTGAAGATCTCTCATTGCATCACCTATGGTGGACCTCCTTCTGTCGACATCAGCTCATTCATTCCAGAAGGACTGTCTAGAGGGTGGTGTACCTTGGTTCCAGCTTCCACTCTTGTTCAGTGCCTTGGATCAGGCAAAGGGATTTCTCCTTACCCTTTGACCTAATTGTTTCTCAGCTCCAGCTCCTTTCAGCATGATCGAGATCCGTATACTTGATGGTTCAGTCATGCAGCAGCAGCTCTTGGTGATTCCTAGGTATGTGTGAGATGTCTCAGCCCTCATGAGGGGGTGGCCCTACAGGTAGCCCCCCACATGCCCGGATGACCTCTTCATTACAGCCTTTGATGCAGCTCCATATATTTGATGATGTCGACCTTAGCCGCTTGCAGCGCCTTTTTGATTTTCATGTATCAATCAGATTTTGCGACCCCTTCCCCATTTTTAGGGGGCATTTGGGTTGTATTTGTATCTCATGTACTCATATATTATTGTATAAGTCTTGGATGTTATCCCAGGCACAACATGTATGTGGGATCCTTCATTATATTTCTATCTAGCTCATGTTTATGCTGGTTGTACTTTATGGTTCGGTCCCTTGTTTACTGGACACACTATTATTTTTTACTTTGTCTCGGTGGGCATAGGTATGCCTCCCCCGCTGCCTTTAGCATAGGTACCCTCTCATAAAAAGAGACTTGTTGCACCTGTAAGCCTCGTCTCCTCAAGGTCTATTTCTTCAGCACATTAGTCTACCTTACATCTCTCTCTCCGACTTCCCTTTTGATGTCTAGTGATTGAGTTCTTACAACGTACTTCGGTCATACGATTTTCTCCTAACACTCGCACGCTGGGGGGCAATCTGTTACACCATTATTTGGTCATCTAACCTACTATCATTAGATGGACCCAAGTACACCATGTAAGACCAATTTTACCCTAAGTAAAATTGCCTTCACTATGTAAAATAACTTAATAAAACACATTTATCAGGTTGTTTATGGTCTAAACAGGAAACCCCAAAAGGAAATATTAAACAAACCAATATTTGTTTTATTTTCTTGGTCATGTTTAACCCAAAACAAAGAAATTAATTAGATAAATCTTTATTTATCTTATTATTTTCTAGGAATAATTATTTAAACCTTATTTAAATAATATTCCTTGTTAAATATGACTAAATTACCCATAAATAATTAAATAAACCATTATTTATTTGATTATCTTTTAACCACCTCCTTAAAATGATAAATAAATCATTTATTTATTTATTATTCACAAATAAAGGGATTTGACCCAAGTCAAATACTTTTTCCCTCCAACAAATATAATAAAATATTCCATAAAAGGTGGATCTAGATTTGGTTAATTTTATTTTAATCATGCACCAAGATCTAGAATGACTCAATATTTTGTTATAAATAGGAGGGTTTCTCCTACCATTCTTCACCTTTTTTTGCCTATTAGATCACTCTGGATCTATACTCTTGGTCTGACTTTGAGCCATTATCATTGTCATATTTTCCATTATTTGCTGTGTGAGCTCCCTTTGAGTTCTATCTTTGTCTGGGTTTTCTACACCAACAGGAGAGAGAAATGCTAGATCTGAAGTGCTGAGGACTTCCAAGAACCCATCCCATTGAGGAGAATTGGAAACATCTTCTTGTTTTCCCCTTAATACAAAAAATTCTTTCAAAAATTGTTCTTGTCTTGTCTATTGGATATATGGAGAAAAACCTTCTTTTTACTGCTTAATGTCTTTCTATGCATAGATATGGTTTTTTTAGCTCTTGTCCTTATCAACTAACTGCAGATCAGAAGATATTGGCAGCCATATTTGATGTTAGGGCTATTAGTTATGCGTAGCTAAAGTGGTCCTTTTTCGTACACTTCGACAAAGGATTCATACTAACAATATCAATTAATATGTTATATCTTGGAAATTACAAGTACGGTAAATATGGGAAAAATATTGGTGCTTTGCATGTAAATCTGTAAAACATATCAAAACTAGTCTTATTTTATCTTTTCATTATAATGATCACTAATGTTTTGAGTTTGAGTGACTAAGGATGGCCACACGTGTTCCCTCAAATTGGAAGTTTGGTGTTGGAATTCAGTGTGTATTTTCCATTCAATAATCATATAACAACTGGAATATAAAAGTTACATTTCAAAATAAAAAAATTTGGTGGATTACTAGTGGTGATTGCTACATATTTTTGATGTTCGAAATTTGCTCCAAATCACATCTAATATATTGTATTACAAGTGAGGAACACAAAGGCAAGGGAATTGGCTTTACAGTTTATCCACTTATATTGTAGTGATGCATAAATATAAGAAAAACATTAATAATTCCATATATACTAGTTGGCTTATTCATATGAGATAATGGACCCAAATAGTAGTTCTTATCTGAAGAAATTCTCATTATACTTGGGTATTCATCGACCTCTGCCCTGGACTTATTCACTTATCCTTATACATTATCTGGTTATATACATGTATACAAGGCTATCCTATTATTGTATACTTTTGACTTCATTTCTTTTATACTAGACTTAGATTTGGCATTTTATAGGAGTTTTGTTTGCACTCCCACATTGTATAAGTAATCTACAACTTGATATATTTAGCATGTAACTTAGTTGGCATGGTTGTGCCAAATATTTCCTTGAATGTTGAATACTAATTTTACTAAGGTGTTATGTTCTATGGTGACATTTTATTTTCTTTGTTTATATCAATCATCTTGCCACATTGTAATATCCCCAGTTTTCTATGCTTTTATTAGACATTTGAACAAGTCCAAAATGGTATAGTGGACCCCAATGGAAAAAAATTGTGTAGAATTTATTTTATTATTTAAAGTTAATAAAATAAAATGGAAATTAATATGTAATGACTAGATTATGTTTAGATATCTTGAAACGAAATCCATGAGGATGGATAAGGTTGTAAGACTTTCCACGACTTCCAAAAATCCTTGGAAGGAACAAAGTAAATACTAAAATTAGATTGGAGATAAAAATCTAAAAAATACCCTAGTAAGGAGGAAACTACTGGGAAGAGGTGGAATAAAGATGGAAAGAATAAAAGCTAGCTTTAAACTTACCTGTGCGGAAGAAATAAAGGGAAAGACTAGGCAAATAGGAATACAACATCTTGAATTAGTTGCACGAAGTTAAGGGAAACATGATAGGGAAAGGAAGCTTATATAAGCTAACTCGGGATAGGAAAAGGGTTTTCTATCATTGGAATAAAATATCTCTTCTCAGGGGTGAGTTGTGGAGAAAGAGCTCTAATTTTGGGAGGCTTCTAGTCTACCTTAAGTGGTATGCACAGTAAATTTAATTTGATTTGCTTTTGAAGTGATATTTTAATTCTATTATGTGTTATTGAAACAGTGAAGTAGTTGAATCTATATGAAATTCTGTGTCTGGGAATGTGTAAATGTTGTAGAAATTAGATGACTTAGAAAATTAATTTTGTGGCCTGTACATTGAACATAATTAGACATAAAGAGGCTAGTTTATTCTGTGTTGTTGTACAGACATATTTTGTGAAGACCAACTCTCAAAATGTCTTACACATAGTACTGGGTCTAGATCTAAGGTTAGGTACCTCACAAGAGACCGAGATCTTTGTAAATTTAATGGCATTATTAATCATTTATCAATTGTATAGTTTGTTAAGAAATAAATTCTAAAGAGAAGTGAATGTACATGCATTATAAACTATACTGTATACCAAACTAGATAATGTGCTATACACCAAAATAACTTCTGCACACATTAGAGAAAGAAAATGAACAACCTATATAGATAGAGACTATATATATATATATATGTATATGTATATGTATATGTATATGTATATGTATATATGTATATGTATATGTATATGTATATGTATATATATATATATATATATATATATATATATATATATATATACACGAATGGAAATATTACAATAAAACTGTAGGTGCAAGCCTATTGAAAAATAGTATACCTTGGTATTTTAATTTGGAAGAGAAACAAGAAGGAGAATGATATTTCATAAATATACATATATAAATAGTACACGGTAGTATTATTCTAGAAATTGGTTCCATTAACTACTACTCTCTATATAGAAGAAAATAAATTATGGAGGCATTAAATGAATTATACAGTCTAACAAAAATGTGAAACCAGATATGAAATAACATTCACAAAGAAGTTAACAGAATTTAAACAGTATTAAAATAATATAAAAATACTAGTTCATGGGATGTATCATTATGAAAGTTAAATCTTTATAAGGTTATATTTTAAGTTATATCAGTTAAAATTAGAGAACCTCTAAATTTTTGGGGTTGTGGAGAACCTCATTTACTGAGGGACTGTCCACACAGAAACATACAGACCATACAAGTACTGAGAGAGGCAACGACTATGAATGATGTGGTGAGAAACATCTGAAAAATCAATGCTACCCTAGAATATCGTCAAGCAGAACACCAGTCCACTATGGTTGAAGTAGAAGGTATGCTTGTTGAGAAACATGTTCTATTTTAATAGATCCAGGTGCATCTTAAAGTTATATCAGTTTTCAAAAGGTAGAAAACGAAAATTAAAGTCAGAGAAATTTTAGCAGTCATGGTTGGTTGAGTTAGAAACTAGTACAAAAAGGAAAGTGTCTCATAAGTTACCCCAGACAACCATAAATATGAATGGATACCAAACTGAACTAAATATGAATATTTTACCTTTATGATCTTATGATGTATTGGTAGGGATGGACTAGTTAGGGAAATAGAAAGACATGTTAAACTGCTTAGACAAAACCATACATTGCATAAATGGAGAGGAAAAACATGTAATAGTAAAAGGAAAACCTAAACCCATATCTGTGAGACAAATTTCAGCACTTCAATTGAAAAGAATTGCTAGAAAGAGCTGGTAGGTGTATTGTGTGCATGTAGAAGAATTGGAACATCAACATGAAGATAATCCTTTAAAAACATTACCTATTATGAAAGAGTTCAAGGTTGTGTTTCTAGATGAAATTTCTCATCTTCCCCCGAGGAGAGAAATTTATTTTTCAGTTGACTTAGTTCCGAGAGCAACACTAGTATCTAGAGCTCCATACAGAATGAGTACTCCAGAGTTGATGGAGTTGAAGATGCAGCTACAGGAGTTGCTAGATAGAGGTTACATCAAACCAAGTGTGTCCCCATGGGGAGAACTGGTGCTATTTGTGAAGAATAAAGACAGTACTTTTAGAATGTGTACAGACTATCATCAATTGAATAAAGAAAAAATAAAGAACAAATTTCCTTTACCTAAGATAGATGATCTCTTTGACTAGGTTAGAGGAGAAACAATCTTTTAGAATATTGATATAAGGAAAGGCTACCATCAACTACTAATTAAATATGAATACATAAGTAAAACTGCATTTAGAACCAGGTATGGACACTATGAGCTTGTGGTCCTACCATTTGGGTTGACTAATGCACCTTCTATTTTTATGTTCTTAATGAATAGTGTCTTAAATAAGTGCTTGGACAAATTTGTACTGGTATTTATTGATGACATTATGATTTATTCTAAGAATGAAGATGAGCATAAAGAACACCTTAGAATTGTTTTACAAACACTCAAAGAAAACAAATTGTATGCTAATTTTAGCAAATGTGAATTTTTCAAAGATAAAATTCAGTACCTGGGTCATATAATTTTAGAGAAGGGGTTAGCAGTAGACCCAGAAGAGATAAAAGCAATAAGAGAGTGGTATGTACCTACTGATGTCTCCTATTTGAGATCATTCATCGGAATTGCAGGATATTATAGGAGGTTTGTAGAGATATTTTCAGCCTTACCTTACCCTATTACATCTTTATAGAGAAAAGGAGTTATGTTTGAATGGAATGAAAAATGTCAAAATAGTTTTGACCAGCTAAAACTGAAACTTACAGCAGCACCTATTTTAAATATTTTTGATCCAGATCAGGAATTTTCAGTGTGAGAAGATGCTTGTCGAGAGGGATTAGGAGCGGTGATACTACAAGAAAAATCTGTTATAGCCTATGAATCCAGAAAACTCGAGAAACATGAACAAAATTATAGTGTTTATGATTTAGAATTGGCTGTTGTAATACATGATTTAAAGATGTGGAGACATTAAATTTTAGGGAAAAATTTTACATTGATGACATATCAAATTAGTTTAAAATATTTCTTCACACAAACTGATTTGAATGCTAGGCAAGCTAGGTGGTTGTCCTTCCTTAGTGAGTTTGACATGGAGATCAAACATATTAAGGGGAAGGAAAACAAGATTGCAGATGCATTAAGCAAAAATTCTTGGAAAAGTGTGAGTAATGTTGGAAGTAGTGCCAAATTTGACATAGAAGGATTGATACAAGAAGTAGTGAGACAAGACCAAAAATATGAAAATCTACAGGCACAAATTCTGAAAAAATATATGAAAAGGTATACACAGAGCTAGAGGGGATTGATTTGTTATAAAGATAGATTATATATTCCTGGTATAGACTCCTTAAAGAAAGAAATTCTAGATGAGTACCATAAAAGACCCTATGTTGGACATCCCAGATACCAGAAATTAATTTTAGCCTTCAGAAAGAACCTTTTCTGGCCTGCTAAGAAAAAGGATGTGGAAAATTATTTGGCTACGTGAATAGAATGTCAACAAATGAAGGTAAAACATGAGCATCCGGTTGGATTGATGAATCCTTCACCCATTCTACAATGGAAGTGGGAGACTATTTCCATGGATTTTATTACTTGTTTACCAAGGAATAAATATCAACATGGCTCAATCATGGTAGTAGTGGACACTTTGACTAAATTTTCTCACTTTATACCTATAAAATATACCTTTGGTACAACTCAAGTGGCAAATGTATTCATGAAGGAGATTATAAAATTGCACGGTATTTCTAAGATGATCATTTGAGACAGATATCCAAAGTTAACTGTAGATTTTTGGAGAAGTTTATTAGAGGCATGGGTACAAAATTAAATTTTAGTACTACCTACCATCCACAAACTGATCGCCAAACTGAAAGAACAAACTAGATTTTGGACGACATGTTAAGGATGTATGTCATGGAAAAACCAACAAAGTGGGAGGAATTTCTACACCTAACAGAAATTTCCTACAACAATAACTACCAAGATTCCATAAAAATGAGTCCTTTTCAAGAAATTTATGGCAGAAGGTGTCATACCCCTCTAAGTTGGAGTCAACTTGAAGGTAAATTAATACTTGGACTGGAAGCCCTGCAGGAAATGGAAAAAGTTGTGAAGAAAATTCAACAAAATATCAAAACAGCATAGGAAAAGCATAAAAGTTATGCAGACAAAAAGAGAGTTCATATTGAATTCAATGTGGACGATATTTACCTAAGGATGAAGCCCAGGAAGAGTACTCTGCACATTCGAAGCTATGCAAAAGTAACCCCAAGCTACTGTGTACATTTTGAAGTGCTGGAAAGGGTTGGACCAGTTGAATATAAACTGGCTTTGCCTAGTCACATTGCGGTTCATGATGCATTTCATGTTTCGTTGTTAAAAAAATATGTGCATGACCCTACTCATGTTACTGATTGGAATGTGATATAGGTGGAACAAGAAGGGGAATTCCTTCCAGATCCACTTCAAATCTTGGCACGGGAAGAAATTGAGCTGTGGAACAGAACAGTGGTTAGGGTGAAAGTGTAGTGGAGGCACTTTGCACCCAAAGAGGATACTTGGGATAGAGAGCAAGATATGATGGAAAAATATCCATCACTATTTAAATAATGATTTTTTAAATTTTGTCTTTACAACACCGAGGACGTTGTTTTGTTTTAGAGGGGGAATATGTAATATCCCCAGTTTTCTATGATTTTATTAGGCATTTGAACAAGTCTAAATGGGTACAATGGACCCCAGTGGAGAACAATTATGTGGAATTTATTTTATTATTTAAAGTTGATAAAATAAAATGGAAATTAATGTGAAATTACTAGATTATGTTTAGAGATATCGAAACCAAATCCATGAGGATGGATAAGGTTGTAAGACATTCCCTGACTTCCAAAAATACTTGGAAGGAATAAAGTAAGTACTAAAACTAGATTGGAGATAAAAATCTATAAAGTACCCAAGTAAAGAGAACATTACTGGGAAGAGGTGGAATAGAGTCAGCAAGCCAAAAAGATAGCTTTGAAAGTTTCTTTGTGGAAGAAACAAAAGGAAAGCCCAGGAAAACAGGAATACACCATCCTGAATTAGGTGGACGTAATGAAGGGAAAAAGGCTAGGGAAAGAAAGCCTAAATAAGTTGATTCAAGTTAGACGAAGGGTTGTCTATCACTAGAAAAAAATACCTCTGCTCGAGGGTGAGTTGTGGAGAAAGAGCTCTAAGGTTAAGAGGTTTCTGGTCTACCTTAGGTGGTATGCACAGTAAATTTAATTTGATTTACTTTTGAAGTGATATTTTAATTTTGTTATCTATTATTGAAATCTTGAAGTAGTTGAATATATATGAAATTATGTGTTTGGGAATGTGTATATATTGTATAAATTAGATGACTTAGAATATTAATTTTGTGGTCTATACGTTGAACATAATTAACCATAAAGCGACTATTTTATTTTCTATTGTTGTATAGACATATTCTGTGAAGACCAACTCTTAGAATGTCTAACACCCAGTACTGGGTCTAAATCTGAGGTTAGGTACCTCACAGGAAACTAAGATCTTTGTAAATTTCATGACAGTATAAATCATTTATGAATTGTATAGTTTGTTAGGAAATAAATTCTAAAGTGAAGTGAATGTACCTGCATGATAAACTCAGATACTGTATTCCAAACTAGATATTGTGCTATACACCATAAGAACTTTTGCATGCATTAGAGAAATAAAATTAAGAACTTGTAGGTGTAAGCCTATTGCAAAATAATATACCTTGGTATTTTAATTTGGAAGAGAAAAAAGTAGGAGAATGTTGCTGCAGAAATATACATATATACATAGTACATGGTAGTATTATTGTAGAAAGTGGTTCCATTAACTACTACTCTCTATATAGAAGAAAATAAACTCTAGCGGCATTAAATGAATTATACAGTCTAACAAAAATGTTCAACTAGATACGAAATAACATTCACAAAGAAGTTAACAGGATTTAAAAGGTATTCAAATAATATAAAAAGATCATTCCATGGGATGTAATGTTAGGAATGTTCAATCTGTATAAGGTTACCGTTTAAACAGAAATGAAAAAACTAATAAAGAAAAATATGTGATGCAGTGGGCACATGACCCTGTAGTGAATGGGTATAGACTATCCGAGAAGAACATACACTAGAAATGCATAAGGATAGTAATTATAGTTATCTGAACCCACCTCGAGTATAAGAATCCAAGTGTTAGAAACTATTAACCAAATCTTCGAGGTATATTAAACTCGAATGGCAAGGGAGGTGTGGAAATAACTCCACAAAAACAAGACTAGAAGTCACAATTCCAGAAGTAAAAAAAAAATGCATCAATGTGTTTAAATGAGCTAACCAGAGTTATCAACCAAGAAAACGATAGAATACCTTATGGGTTGACATCACCATGACGATGACCTATAACCAATAGATAAGTGAAGTTAGAATTCTTGACAAACATAAAAGCTCAAGTAACTCAATTCGAAGTTTAAGTGACAAAAGAAAATATAGAGTCAAGCCTCATACTCACCAGTACACACATCAAGTTAAACTCTGAGAAGATCTAGTGGAGAAAATGCGGTGAAGTGGAACAGAGATGAGGTTTGAACCTTGTCAAACAAAATAAAGTATTTAGATGGGGAAACTCCAAGTAGGAACCGAAAAATGAAATAACTCAGATAATAAAATACAAAAAAAAAAATCAAAAGAAAAAAATCGAGTAATCAGTAAACCAATTATTTAATTAAATACCAACTATGAGAATGTCCCTCGTTGAATGCAGCAAGGAGCAGCAGCATGAAATTGGCTCTACATTTCCAAAAGAAACGCAGTGAGACAGAATCTGAGTAAGGATATGTATGGGTAGATGTAAACAATGAAATAGCGTATAATATGTGAATAAATAAAAGAAAATATAAATTAGGACAAACATTCATCCTTGTTATCTAGTACATAAACACAGCTTGGGATTTCTCCCGAACAATTTAGAAGGACAATATCTATTGAAATTATCGGGGTTGGAATTGACAAAAATCAAATCGAATCAAATGTACAGACTATATGAGCGAGTCACCATTTCAAATCGAAGAAAATGGGAGAAATGGCAAAAGCTCAGTAGAATCCCATAAAAGTGACCATATTCCATTCAATACAAAACACCCATAGCGGAAAAAGGGAAAATATGAAATGGAACTAAAGGCCGGACACATAAATTAAAATGATAACTAGTAGTAAGAATTTTTATTTTAACCCAAGAATCTGTTTCAAATTAAACTGGGTATTACTGCTATTCATATTTATAATTGAATAAAAATTCCTAAGAGACAAATTGATACATTTCTGATACACTTCAGCTTAACAAAATTAACTCGGTCTAGAGAAGTGAACAAAAATAATTACCTGGTTTGCAGAAGGGGACGACATTTCATTTTGTACTAAACTTCTCTAGCCACCCGTGCCATTCCATCCATTTAAAACCCATAGGAAATTATAGAGGCGACAATGAAGAATTTGGGTGAAGAATAAAGCAGACTGAAAAACATTCGCCAGAACAACAATAAGAAAAAATGAGCCGCATTCCCAAATCTGAATCATTTATGGAAACTGGAAACCCTGACCCTTATGTACCATGTCACTATTTAGTTGTTTACAGTTTGTGCTAGTTTTTCATTTTGCCACATTGGAAATTTCTCCTTCTTGTTAATATACAATTCCCCTTCCTTATCCAGTATGGAAATAATATATTAATCCTTTTTCCACTAACTTTCTACTACATACTAACATTGCCTATGTTGAAATTAAATATTTCACGTGGCATATATCCAATTGAATTATTTAACCTTGCATATGCTCAATCTTAATTTATGATAATATTCATTAGGTGATTAGTGTATCCCCTCTCATAATCCTAAAGGTATAACAATAATTCGGAACATATATTATCAAACCATTTCAATAATGTGGAATTAATACATATAGGCATTGGCTCCCTTTTTACTTGGTGTTATTATCCATATGATGTTGATAATTAATATCTAGAATTGCAAGTCTCCTACACCTTTACAATATATGAATTAAATCATGCTATATCTTATAACTAGAATCTGAATTTTTGTCATTCGACTCCTTAACCCTTTCAGGACTTAGACCTACTTATAAATGAATATCACTAGAGTCAATGTTAGAAAAAATGATAACAATTCCTTATGTTCTATATTGAGGCAACTACTTAACGAATATTTACCTTAAGGTTTTTATGAGGCCTCCATATGTACTACAATATGGGAACGTATGATTCCACTTACCCAACCGTTTAAGTCTTCTTACAAGGATGTAATTCATATAAATTCATGTCATTGATACCAACTAACCCTATAATCCAACTATGCCTATTTCCTAGGTTGACGTGGACATTGTATTAATTTATTTGTCCTCCCAATTCTTGAGAAAATAATATGTGTTGGATTTGTTACATTTTCTACAGTTCTAGTCATAAATGAACTCTCAATATTCAATGGGTATTTTTCTTTCAAGGTTGGCTATCTTCCACCCATCACACTCGTTGTCAGGGTAGTAAAATCTGTGTACATAATACTTCTATCCAGAACGCCTTGGGATATGGTTGCATTAAATTTCACAGTACTCGGTCACATGGGCTTGTACATCTTCGTTGATCCATGGAACCGCCAACCTCGCGTTAGATGCGAGCCAATTGGATGGTGCAGATAAATTTTTGGTTAGGTTTCTGTTGTCTCATAGATGTTACATTTTCTACTAAGTTTATAGTTCATTTTTATTTTCATTGCCATTGCTATGAACTTGTCTCTCTGCATCTAAGATATATTCCTGCTGCTTGTTTTTCCTTCCGCACTTTGAGTTTTAATGAGGACAGACCGAGCCATGCGTATTGGGCTGCCATGGGACTCTAAGATGGGATCAAAAATTACAGGTAATGCAAATTCATTTCTTAGACCTATTTCCATTTTTGAATGTTGTAGTTTTTGGTTGATAATTCCACGTGTAGATTATATAATTTGTCACCTTAACCGCTTTTCATTTCTTTCTACACGAGTTTAATCTCAATAAAAATTTACCCTCTCTTTCTTTATATACGACTCTATATTATTACCATCAATTAAGTTGTAGTTTCTTATCCTCCATTTCCTTCATATTTTTAGGAGTATTTTACAATTTACTCACTGTGGTGTTTATATTGTACTGTGTCATACATTACAAAGCTTAATCATTATGAATTTATTCAATTCATTTATTTTGATGCACAAAATGTGGGTTTTTCCTTTTTTCCTCTATAGAAAATTTGGAGGTGCTCCTATTTAGTTTTCTTGTCTGATTTCATGTTTAAAGAAAACATTGGAACCCTTTCCTAGTTTGTAAATACAGTCCAGAATAGTATTAATAGGATTTTAATGCGTCTCTTTTTGCAATTTATGGTTTTTGACAGCGTTTTCCCAAAACTGCAGGAGAAGTCGTTGGCAACTTCTTATTGCTCCACGATGTCTTGGTGAGATGAGGAATTTACCATGGTAAGTTTATTAATTTTGACCCTCTCATTTATCATTCAATATATACGTTAGCAAAAATTAGCATTTCGGTAAATGGTTTCCCTCTTTTCGAATAATTCCTGCACTCTTCACCCTAATGTTTCCTTCTACTGTTATATGTAATTTGGTGTTTTTCTTATCGTACATCTATATTATTGGTGCATACACAAGTAAAACTTCTATGGTTACTTTCGGTGGAACGACTAAGTTTTCCAAGTTTATTTTACCAAACCCACAAATTTTCCAATTTATTGTTTATACTTCTAGATAATTTTTCTTAGATATTACTACTGCCACATCAAGCGATGAAGCCACTCTTTTTAGTTTGGTCTTCTTGTCAAATATTAACCCTCTCCTCTTTTACATATGCATAAATGATATTAATCTGAGATTTAATTAGGTATTATAAATGTAGTTTTTCCCCAATTCATTTACTGCTATATTTTGTTTTTCCTTTATTTCAATATTTATACCTAAATTTTGTTCACTACATGTATGATGATACATTCCTGCATTTGGAATTAATTTTTCTCAAGCTATACTATTGTTTTTGTAACATCATGATATATGTATATAGGTTTTTAGAAGTTTTTTGACTGGTCATATGCATTCTCCATAAATTGGGCAGAGTTCGGCTGTATTTTTGCTCATGAGATAAAATTTCCTATGTATAATTGTTATTTTACAAGTCGTTGCTCTTTAATTTGTAGAGGTTGTTATTTATGAATTGTAACATCAATAAGGATGAAATTATCGTACTTATCACTTATAGTAGTTAGCTACTTATTTTATTTCTGTGTATCATTGCCTTTCGAGTTACTATTTCATTATACTCAAATAAGAATGAAGTATTTCTCTATTCCCTTATCAGTAGTCTAGGAAATGGTTTAATTTAGGCATAAAATACATCATCCTTAATGTTCTGTGTATATATGTTTAGTTATATATATTTTGCATATCTCTAATCACTGTGTATTCTAGAGTATTATTTTCTAAACCAACACCTTATCAAAATTTAAGTAGATTATCCTCTTTCCAGTTATATTTTCGATTTCAGTTTTAGTGTACGAATATCATTCAAGTGTACACAAAAGTATAGTCTTTCTTTATAACGTTTCATTTTGGTTTCCTTTCCAATACATAATAAAAAAATTATTTCAATAATATGACACATAATATATGTTACAATATAGTATCTATATTTATCCTTGCATTTCAGTTTAGAGTCTAATTCATAAGTTTATATTTCATAAGTTTGATCACTGCTTGATAGAGTTATTAACTTTAACTAGATTTTAGTTTCCTATGAGGCACCTAACCTCAGATCTAGACCCAATACTGGGTTTTAGACATTCTGAGAGTTGGTTCTCTACAGGATAGGTCTGTACAAAAATACAGAATAAGCTATTCTTTCAATAGTTAATTATGTTAAATGTACGAACAATCAAAATATATTTCTAACTCATATCCATTCCTCAACATAAACATATATCCAAACCAGAATTTCATATAGATCCAACTACCTTACCTATTCAGTAAATTATTATAGTATTAACAAACAACTCAACAACAATTCAAATTAGATGTGCATACCACTTAAGGTACACTAGTTTCCTCCTAACCTTAGAGCTCTTTCTCCACAGCTCACCCCCGAGGAGAGATCCTTTTTCCTCCAGTGATAGAAAACCTCTTTTCTATCTTGAATCTTCTTATATAAGCTTGCCTTCCCATGTGCTTATTTCTCTTAACTGTGTCTAATTAAATCAGGATGTTTCTTTCCTGTGTGTCTAGGCTTTCCCTTTGTTTCTTCAACAAAAGTACCTTTAAAGCTAAATTTTCTTCTTTATAGTTTTATTCCACCTCTTCCTAGTAATTTCCTCTTGACTAGGTCAGATTTTTAGATTTTTATCTCCAATCTAAATTGTTATTTTTTTTATTTATTTCTTGCAAGGGTTTTTGGAGAACTGCGAAAGTCTTATAACCTTATCCATCCTCATGGATTTGGTTTCCATATATCTAATCATCATCTAGTCTTTGCACATTAATTCATATTTTATTTGATTAATTTAATTTAATTTAATAAAATATATCCACAATCAATGTTCATAGTAGTATAGTGCAATTTTAGCACAACTACTTATCATTCCATATTTTTCGAAGAGACTTCCTCCTCACGAAAACATGGTCTAGTTTGGAATTCTTAGTGATTTCTCTGCACATATTTTCACCTTTACTCCTTTGATCGGAGTGGTCCAATTCCTGTTACATTTTTCACACTTCACAAAACAAACACTTCTTCATTATAATTTCATAAATTTAGAAAATCAACTTCATCATATTGAGAGGTTATGCTTACCTTTTTCCAGTTCATACATGCACTTCATGTATCTAATAGTTGATTGATTGTCTCAATCATTTTATATGGTGATAAATATGCTCAATTTCAACTTACTACTATTTTTTTGTAACACAATTTCCAATTTCCACTTGAACTTTACCTCATCAAGTGTATCAGTTATTACCTTACATCTCGAAACTTATATTAGTTTACAGTTTCGGTCTTGGACACAATGACCATTTTTTTTTTTTTATGTTAATGTCAGTTTCTAATTCAACTCGTTGCTAAGGCATCCAAATTCAATTACTTTATTTGACCAACTTCCTATTTCCATTCTGAAATAGGAATCAAATTTCTAATTCTTAGGTCTCATTGTCTCTTAGCATCCTTTTCAACATAGGATTTTTCATTACTCTTTTCCCCTACCACGTCAAACATATCCTATTTTTAATATTGAATTTAATTTTATTTATCAATATGTACTATCTAAGGACATATGAGGGTGATTTTCTAAAATGTATGCTTTACTGGGGTCACATTATTAATGTACCCTCTATTTTTTTTCACTTATCAGTTCCTGGCAATGTTTCTTGGAGTTTTTCCTTCTTTACTGTTGCTCTCATTCTGTTTGCCTCAATTATTCCAAATCAAAACTTTTATTACTTGAATATTCTTCCAAATTTTAGGGATATTCCTCTTTTAGAACATCTAAAATATCCTTTTCTTTCCATTTTTTTCAGTTTTGAAGTTTAATTCAAATTTATTAAGAAAAAAAAACACCTAGTTTGCTCAATATTTTTGAGATTTTTGAAGAATTTCTACTTCAACCCTAGGTGTTCTTGAATCAAAACCCCTTATTACTCTGCTTGTAGAATACATTTCAGTAGAACCTTAATACATACCCAGTATAATTCTACTCATGTCTAAATTTTTGTTCAATCGTATGCTATATCTTCTAATGTTTCTGCCCAAGCCCTAGTATATCTTACCATTTTTTTTCAAATTGTTTTAAAATATTAAAACAATATAATTATTTGTTTAAATCTTTTAACTTTTCAAACGAAATAGAACTTTTTCGATCTTATGCGTTTTCCCTCTCCTTCTTGATATGGAGATTTTTTATTATTATTTTTGTATAGACTCAAATTAAAATCTCCTTCAATATCCATGGTTACTTTTATGGTGGGAGTATCAGAACTGTAATTCAGTTCATGCTCACTTGAGTTTTTCCTCAATCTACTACTCCTCCTTCGTCTGACTTCACATGACTTAACCATTGAGATTTTTTATAAATTTCCTTTCCTTTTTGTTACGTTTATCATGTCATTTGTATCCTCTATATTTTTACAAAATTGTAAGACAATTCTGAGCTATTCTTTATATTCTTTTTTTCTTCAATTCTCATTTTTTGATAGTTTATTGACCATATATCCCAAGACTATTCATTCTTGAACATTGGTTTATTTAGTTTTCAGTAGTATATACTTACTCTGCAGGTTCTCTCTTTTGTTTTCGCCTAATATCATCAGTGCTCTCAACATGGATATACTTAGTATTACCTACTTCTTATTCAACAACTTGTTAGCGCTACATTTTTTTTCTTTTTCTTACAATATTTGGTTATCGAGCCTATATATTCTATGAATTGGTGTAACACATGGTTTTCCTTCATTTCACAATCAGATTCCCTTTTTAAGGGAACTATGAGGAATTTCTTATGAAACTACCTATTTACTCTCTCATTTCACTGGTAAGTTTTCTACCAATTTATTTTTCAGTTGTTGTCTTAATTCTACATCATAAAATATTCAACCTTTTCTTGCTTGTCTTTGTAGTATCACTGGTTTTCTATCCTCACAAATACTCTGTAGCATTTTCTCTCAACAATTTGCTAGGTCCTTATTATTGTTTACCCAACTTATTCCTATTATCACCGCATAGGAATCAATAACTGAAACATTTAACTCTAACCAAGTTTCTTTATAATTATTTACCTTTCAGCAATATTTGGAAATTTTATGTCAATTTTGTACACAATTCCAGCTTGTTGTAGTATTTCTTTCTTTTGTTAACCCACATCTAAGTTCGTCAATCAAAATAGTTTCACTTGTACTGAAACCGATTTTTTTACTTCTACTGATAGAATGTCTATACAATTTCAGTTATGTATAACTTTCTTCCCCATATTTTTTTTCTAAAATCTTTTTTCCTTCCACTCCACATATTTCCTTAGTATTTTGTCTTGTTAATCATAGTTACTTCATTCTGTAATTATTAGCTTTCAATATTATTGGTTTTAACAAATTGACGAGACATAATCCCTCATCAATCTCCTTATAGCTAGTAGGTAGGAATTTTTTTTTTTCACATCATCCTACCTTTGCATTGCTATACTATTACCTCTTTTCAGAATCTCTGCAACACATATATAAGTGATTTTAAGGTTGAGGAATTCTTCATCACTTATTCTCCATTGAAATTTTGTATTTTAATAGTTGAATCCGTTTACTAACTATTAATATCACTTACCACCTTCACATTTATTTTAATTTAAAATCAATTATGTTTTATAATACCTACCTTTATATTTCATTAACCATAACATTCTAAATATAAGATATGAATCGAACCCTTTATTCAACTCCTTTGATATCTAACGGAGGTAAAGGCATCTTGGTATTTTATATTATTCTATATTAAGTTTAACACATATTGTTTATTTCTCAATTTACCATGAGAATTCAACCTTCGTAACATTAGCACATCTCTCCTTATAATTAGTCTACTAAGTTAGAAGTATACATGAACTATTGTCACTTGTTTTCATACTTTCATATTTTACATTACCATTTAAAATTTTATACTTTATTTAGAGTCCAAACTTTTGTATAATCCTCCCTCTCTCCCTCATATGACAAAGGCATAATTAATTTTTTCCAGAATTCCCCTGTAATTCCTTATACCTCCTAGACTACTGGCTAGAGGCATCATTGTCCTTGGAATATCCTGAGTGATTTATAGTCCCCTTCCTCTTTCTTCTAGAAAATTCACCTTCATGGATGTTCCAGGAGTTCAATTCTCGTATTAAAATTTCTTTTTCTTCATTGGCTAAAGATATCCTTTCATTGTGGTTTTTTTTTTTTTTTTTTTTTTTTTTTTTTTTTTTTTCAGTTTCATCATTTCTCTTTGCATTAGACACATCATAGCCATCAATGGAGCATTTAAACCTTCGTAACATTAGCACATCTCTCCTTATAATTAGTCTACTAAGTTAGAAGTATACATGAACTATTGTCACTTGTTTTCATACTTTCATATTTTACTTTACCATTTAAAATTTTATACTTTATTTAGAGTCCAAACTTATGTATAATCCTCCCTCTCTCCCTCATATGACAAAGGCATAATTAATTTTTTCCAGAATTCACTTGTAATTCCTTATACCTCCTAGACTACTGGCTAGAGGCATCATTGTCCTTGGAATATCCTGAGTGATTTATAGTCCCCTTCCTCTTTCTTCTAGAAAATTCACCTTCATGGATGTTCCAGGAGTTCAATTCTCGTATTAAAATTTATTTTTCTTCATTGGCTAAAGATATCCTTTCATTGTGGCTTTTTTTTTTTTTTCTTCAGTTTCATCATTTCTCTTTGCATTAGACACATCATAGCCATCAATGGAGCATTTCGATCTACTAGGTTTCCTCCACATATATATCCACATATATCTCATTCACTTTACTCATGGTTCGCAGCTCTATGGTTCAACATTGTTTCATTGCTCATGAATTTAAACAATAGTGAAATTTAACATTAACGAAATCTATAGAAATAGAAATTTTCTGGTGTGAGCACACATTATTTTGTTTTTTTTCCCTTTGTTTTAACATGGGCTCTGATACCATTTGTAAAACCTCTCACTTGGAAAATATTTTTTTTCAATTATAGTAACAAATCTAACTTATTATTATGATTACACTATAATTCGTCGCATTCAAACACACTTCTACTACTAACAATGTACAATGTCACTGTTTATTTATTTACATTTTGTGGCAGTGTTTCATTTTTCCACCTTGGAAATTTCTCCTTCTTGTTCATATACAATTTCCCTTCCTTATCCAGTATTGAAATGATATATTAATCCTTTTTCCACTAAGTTTCTACTACATACTCACATTGCCTATGTTTAACTTAAATATTTCACATGGCATATATCCAACTGAATTATTTAACCTTGCATATGCTCAATCTAAATTTATGATACTATTAACTAGGTGATTAGTGTATCCCCTCTCATAGTCCTAAAGGTATAACAATAATTTGGAACATATATTATCAAACCCTTTCAATAATGTAGAATTAATACATATAGGCATTGGCTCCATTTTTAATTGGTGTTATTATCCATATGACAATAATTAATATCTAGACTTTCAAGTCTCCTATGCCTTTACCATATCTGAATTAAATCATGCTATATCTTATAACTAGAATTTGATTTTTTGTCATTCGGGTGCTTAACCCTTACAGGACTTAGATCTACTTATAAATTAATACCATTATAGTCAATGTTAGAAAAAACAATAACAATTCCTTACGTTCTATATTGAGGCAACTACTTAATGAAAATTTACCTTTAGGTGTTTATGAGGCCTCCATCGTCTTAGAGTATGGGAATGTATGATTCCACTTAACCAATTGGTTAAGTCTTCTTACTGGGATAGAATTCATATTAATTAATGTCACTGATACAAAGTACCCCTATAATCCAACTATGCAAATTTCCCAGGTTGACGTGGACACTGTATTAATTTATTTCTCATCCCAATTCTTGATAAAATAATACGTGTTGGATTTGTTATGTTTGTTATAGTTCTGGTCATAAATGAACTCTTAGTCTTCAATGTGGATTTCTCTTTTGAGGCTAGCTATCTTCCACCCATCACACTCATTGCCAGGGTAGTAAAATTTGTCTACGAAATATCTCTATCCAGGACGTATTAGGATATGGTTGCATTAAATTTCAAAGTACTCAGTCACGTGGCCTTGTACATCTTCGTTAATCTACGGAACCGCCAATAGATCAATTTTCGATTCGGTTTCTGTCATGTCACAAAAGTTACATTTTCTACTTAGTTTATAGTTCACTTTTCTTTTCATTTCCATTGCAATGATCCTGTCTCTCTGTGTCCAAGATAAATTCATGTTGCTCATTTTTCCTTCTGCATTTTGAGTTGTAATGACGACAGACCGAGCCATGCGTATTGGGCTACCATGGAACTCTACGCTGAGATCTAAAATTACAAGTAATGCAAATTCATTACTCAGACACCTTTTCATTTTTGAATGTTGTAGTTTATTGTTGATAATTCCACCTATAGACTATATAATTATCACCTTAATCTCTTTTTATTTATTTTTACATGAGTTTAATCTCAGTCACAATTTACCCTCTGTTTCATTATATATGACTCTGTATTGTTACGATCAATTCAGTTGTAGTTTCTTATCTTCCATTTCCTTCATATTTTTAGGAGTATTTTACATTTTACTCTCTGTGGTATTTATATTTTACTACGTCATACATTACAGAGCTTAGTCATTATGAATTTATTCAATTCATTTATTTTGATGCCCAAACTATGGGTTTTTTCCTTTTGTCTGTATAACAAATTTTGAGGTGCTCTTATTTAGTTTTCCTGTCTAATTTCGTGTTTAAAGAAAACATCGACACCCTTTCCTAATTTTTAAATATAGTCCAAAATAATATTAATATGATTTTAATGCATCTATTTTTGCAATTTATGGTTGTTAACAATGTTTTCCCAAAACCACAGGAGAAGTCATTGGAAGCTTCTTATCGGTCTTGGAAGTCTTGGTGTGACACTGAATTTACCATCTTAAGTTTATTAATTTTGACCCTCTCTTTTATCATTAAATATGTGCGTTAGTAGAAATTAGCATTTCGGTAAATGGTTTCCCCCGTTTTGAATAATTCCTGTACTCTTCACCCTAATATTTCCTTCTGTTGTTATATGTAATTTGGGGTTTTTCTTATCGTACATATGTATTATTGGCGCATACATGAGTATGAATTCTGTGGTGAATTTCGGTGGAGCTACTATTTTTTCCAAGTTTATTTTACCGAACCCACAATTTTTTCAGTTTATTGTTTATACTTCTAGATAATTTTGATCAGATATTATTGCTACCACATTGAGCGATCAAGCTGCTCTTTTTAGTTTCACCTTCTTGTCAAATATCAACCCTCTCCTCTTTTACATATAAAGAAATTCTATGAGTCTGAGATTCACTCAGGTATTATAATTGTAGTTTTTCCCCAATTCATTTACTGCTATATTTTGTTTTTCCTTTATCTCAATATCTATATCCAAATTTTGTTCACTGCAGGTATGACGATACATTACTACATTTGGAATTAATACTTCTCAATATCTTCCATTGCTTTCATAACATCGTGATATATGTATACAGGTTTGTCAAAAAACAATTTGACTGGTCATATGCATTCTGCATGAATTGGGTAGAGCTCGATTCTATTTTTGCTCATGAGATAAGATCTCCTATGTATAACTGTTATTTTACAGGTCATTTATCTTTAATTTGTGCAAGTTTTTATTTATTAATTGTAACATCCATAAGGATGAAATTATAGTACTTATCACTTATAGTGGTTAGCTACTTATTTTATTTATGTGTATCGTTGCCTTTAGAGTTACTATTTCATTATACTCAAATAAGAATGAATTATTTTTCTATTCCCTTATCAGTAGTCCAGGAAATTGTTTAATTTATACTTACAATGCATAATCCTTAATGTTCTGTGTATATTTGTTTAGTTATATATATTCTATATATCTCTAACTCATGGTGTATTCTAGAGTATTGTTGTTTAAACGACCACCTTATCAAAATTTTGTTGGGTGTGGAGCCTGATTATCTTGTTTACTTTGTATCACAGCATTGGACCCCTGTACCTTAAAAGGGGTGGCAACACCGCCCATAATTAATCGTTTCCATGGGGGGTCTAGGTGGGGGCAGCAGCGCTTTTCAGAGCCCCCCCCTAGCGGGTATTTTCGGGGGCAGCTCCCCCGAAGCTAAAAAAAGATGTAAAATTGCCTTGTAAAAATATAGTAATTTCTAGTTAATCTAGGCCATTCATTAGGAAAATGATCTGACGGTAGAAGTTATGTTTAGATTAGGGTTTTTTTCCCTAGAAGGCGACCCCCTTGTATATATGAGGGTATTGTATTGTGGCTGTGCATCGTATGTGTATTCTCAGAGCGATAAAAAGAGAGGGAGATTGTGAGAGAGAACATAGGATATTACAATGGATTTTCTATAAGTTTTGTCTCTTTATTTTTGCTGGATAATAGAAAGGAAAGACTGGCTGTTCGGGGTGGACGTAGCCCAAACTGGGTGAACCACGTATATCTGTGTCTCTCTAGTTTTATGTGTTTTGTGTGCTTGTATTTTCCACATATTTTATGTGTTGAATTGCTCCATAATATATAATTTTCTAACAAATTTAACTATATTATCCTCTTTCCATTTATATTTTATATTTGAGTTTTAGTGTACGAATACCATTCAAGTGTACACATAAGTATAGTATTTTTTTATAACATTTCATTGTGCTTTCCTTTCCAATACACAATACATAAATTCTTTCAATAATATGACACAGAATATATGTTGCAATATAGTATCTATATTTATCCTTGCATTTTAATTTAGATTATAGTTCATAAGTTTCATCACTGCTTGATAGAATTATTAACTTTAAAAAGATTTCAGTTACCTATGAGGCACCTAACCTCAGATGTAACACCTCAAGTTCCTATGCTTCTTAATTGACAATTGAATAAGTCCAAAGGGGAAGTGGACCCCAATGGAGAACTAGTGTATGGATTAACTTTATTTTAATTAATAAAAATAAAATGGAAACTTATGTGTGTAATGACTAGAATGAGAATTGAGATATGAAACCTAAATCCATGAAGATGTGGATAAGGTGATGAGACTTTCCCACACCTTCCAGAAATTATTGGAAGGAATATTACAAAAATTAGATTTAGAGATAAACATCTAATTTCCCCAATGAAGAGGAAAGAAATTTGGAAAAGGTAGAAAAAGCTAGAAAAACGGAAAAGACATCTTTAAAGTATCTCTATCAGGGAAAGCCTAGGAAAAATAGGAAGAAAGCATCCTGAAATTACTCGACAAAGTAATTGGAAACAAGCTTGGGAAAGCACATCTTAAATAAGCTGCTCCAGGATAGACAGAGAGTTGTCTATTACTGGGAGCTAATGTCTCAGCTCGAGGGTGAGTTACGAAGAGAGAAATCTACGGTTGGGTGGAACTAGTCAGAGAAACTGGTATATACACCTAAACAACATATTTCTGGTTGATATGAATTTCTCATTTGTGTTAAGTAAAATTTGGCTAGGAAATTGTTAATGCATATATGTATGTTAATTTGTTGAAGTTAAGGTTAGTGGATTTTACTACTTTTAATTGTCAGTTAATCCAATGAGATATAATAGGCCAAAACTTTAACAAATTCTGTTACAGTAGTAACATGGGCATCTATATGGTTGTCTAGATAAATTCAAGTTAGCTCCAACAACCAAAATTTCTAAATCTGGTTACAGATTTAAATCTGGAGTTAGAAAGACTAACTAAGAATTCTGCTAGTCTATGGAAGTAATAAAATGGCTATTATTATAGAAAAGAAATATCATTAGACATATAGTTGAAGTTTCATATCTGAATAACATTCTGAATAGTGCAATTCAACTACATAAATGCATGTATCTGAGTTATTTCAATCTCTAGAAACCTTAAATTCTGATATGAAATCAACCAAATTTTATGGAAGTGTGACAGTCTAAGATACTGAGATACATATACAAATTATATATATATGAATCACTTCTATCCTAATCATTTATAAATTTCTTAGCAGTGAATATAAAAAAGAAAAGAAAAAAAGGGGATAACCTTAAAAGAAATTTCAAATTAGAATTTAGCATTATGTGTTATGCACAAAAATATTTAAACATGTTGGTCTATACAGTATACTGAAATCAAAACTTAGAAAATTTACATATATATAAGAATGGTATATAAGAAAAGACAGAAAATTAATTCTAAATTATGTACTAGAGTATATGAATGGAAATAAAATAAAATCTTATCATCTTAGAGATGATTGCACAGTTTTATTTTCCACAGGAAATTATTAGGCACAATTAATGAGGATACATTATTATGGATTTCCTATATCAGAAATAAAACCATTACATTTATAGAACAAGTATTAAGATTTAAGCTATTAAAATAAAGAGAGAAGATTTACTTATGTCCATACTGCAATTATTCAAGGTATACTGTATAATACTTCATCATAGGATAACCTATTCAACTACAATAGCCAAATATATATTAAGAAGAAAAATTAAAGTTACATTAATTTGAAATAGAGAGCAATTAAAGTAAATTCTGAATAGTCGAGTCTTGGGTCCAAGCCCATAAATAAATTCATATATATTGCAATCAAAATTAAACAACAAAATACAGTGCAATAGTTGATACTAGGGTCACTTTAAAATCAAACAGGCACATCTATTGAAATCTGAGGGAAGTTCAGTGTAGAAGAGATCCCCAAAACCACAATACCAACATGTTCAAAGGAAAGGTGCACTGTTAAAAAGAAGAGGAGGTTGCAGAATGAAGCTAATGTGTAAAAAATGAGTGGAACCCACATAATTTAAACACTCCTGAAATTAAAAAACAACAAATTAGAATGTATGTAATGAGGAACTCATGAAAAAATGAAAGATCGAATCAAATTTCATAAGGGAAAGGGTACCTTATGAAATTCGACATTCTTGACTGTTTCATCTGTAGGCACAACAAGCCAGTGAAGGTTAGATAATGTACTCAGTTGAAGAGTATATAATACATTGAGTGAAATAGCTAAAATAAATCTGTGTGAGAGGAATTTAATGTAAAAATATACCTGTAGAAATAGATGGAAGAAACAAAGTCCTCAAAATGAAATTCCGAAGCATAACAACGTTCTTGAAACCTGGGATGGGAGGAAGAACACGTCTTCTTAAGGAGAGGAAAAAACTGGTTCCACACCGTTGGAAGGCTCATCCACATACACACAAATGTGGAACAATATGATTAATCTCTGTCCAAATTTGAAATAAGTGGATTCATTTAAAACACTATATGAACAGTTGAATTAGATAACCATAAATTAACAAATGGAAATAATCTGCCACTATAAGTGGACCTCGAGACTGATCTCGAAACCAATTCATTAGGTCTCGGAGAATTTATTAAATATAATAGTACGAAAAACAAAGAATACCAAAGAAGGGAAAACTCAACATCCTATTTATCATAAGAGAAAATTATTTAGAAACCATAAAGGACACAACCATATCACTGGAAGGCACCTTGGTAGCATTCTTAGAATAAAAAACGTAGATCTAAAACTATGTTACCATGTGCAAATTCCAAAATAATAAACAATAAAACCTATAAGAGAAAATATATCCTTCACCAAACTAAGATCAATTTCAGGGAAGAGACGAATGGAATTACCTGAGAAAACAAACGACGTAATGAGGAGAGACGGCTGGACTTCTTTTGGGTTCATTCTAGATGAGTGCTAGAGGAGGCGCAGTAAATATCTCTGATGAATGAAGAAAATGAGAATGACAAATGAAACGTAAACACTATAAAACCAAGTAATATACCCCTCAGAAAACTGTAAGTTTCATAATATCTCCATCGTCCACGTGGAAGCAGATGTGAGTTAAAATCTAGATCGATGAGATAGCCTCGTAAAATTATTTGTGTTCATGTCAAACTTGTTGAAAATCCCGCAAGGTAGAATATAGAGATCTCCCCATTTAGTAAATAGTACTAGGTCACATGGGATGCGATAGAGAGAAATTAATATTTGGTACTACCTGTCTCTTCACAAATTTCTTGGAGTGGGAATGGGTATAAAATGATATACTTTGATATTTAACACCACCATTAATGTTATCAAACTAAACAACAAGTTGGTGGGCACATTCATGTTGAAGTCTAACTCCAAACGTAAGGTAAGCTTATTCTAGTAAGATGTGATAATGTAATTAATGCATATTAGTAAGTGACAGTTAGATATAAATCGATTAAGGGGGCAATGTTGTTGACTCGAGATACTAAACCAATGTAATGTGAAATCAAAAAAGGTAGGAAGTGATGAAATTATTGCCTCGAGTATAGCATATAAGTATATAGTATATGGATATAATATTAATCTATGGAATGCTATATAGTTTCCTTTGAATACATGAGTTCATGTTATTTAACACATAAATGAATAATGGAGCTAACAATTAAATAGGTTCCCTAATATAAATAAAATGAAATATATATATATTTGATGAGGAGGCCTCATATATATAAATATATAAATATCATTAGAAGGAGTAACAATCAAAATGAGGTGAAGATATAGGCTAAAGATAGTTAATTTAGTGAGTGGTCATAGAAAGACCACAAGTGGTTACCTTAGCCTTATTTCAATGCACAAGATTATCCAAAGAGTATTGTTAATAAAATTAAACGAAATACTATAATTCCAAGAGAGAAAATGATAATGTTAGTATTGGTGACAGAATCTCATCGCTTTGCGACAAAACAAAAAAGACGATAATATAGAGATTGTACTGGATCTCGTCGAATTGCAACGGAAACTTATAGTGGCGAAAGTTATCGAATAATATAAAGCAAGAAAAAAAAATTATGTGTAGTGAGGGTTATTACATCAGATCTAGACCCAATACTGGGTTTTAGACATTCTGAGAGTTCATCCTCTAGAGGATAGGACTGTACAACGATACAAAATAAGCTATTCTTTCAATAGTTAATTATGTTCAATGTATAGACAATCAAAATATATTTATAATTCATATTCATTCCTTAACATAAATATATATCCAAACAATAATTTCATCTAGATCCAACCACCTTACCCATTTAGTAAATTATCATAGTACTAACAAACAACTCAACAAAAATTTAAATTAGATGTGCATACCTCTTAAGGTAGACTAGTTTCCTCCCAACCTTAGAGCTCTTTCACCACAGCTTACCCCCAAGCAGAGATCCTTTTTCCTTCAGTGATAGACAACCTCTTGTCTATCCTGAATCTTCTTATATAAGCTTTCTTTCCCATCCGCCTGTTTCTCTTCACTGCATCCAGTTAAATCAGGATGCTCTTTTCCTGTGTCCGTAGGCTTTCCCTTTGTTTCTTCCACAAAGGTACTTTTAAAGCTAGCTTTTCTGATTTTTATCTTTATTCCACCTCTTCCCAGTAATTTCCTCTTTACTGGGGCATATTTTTAGATTTTTATCTCTAATCTAAATTGCTATTTTTTTTATTTATTTCCTCCAAGATTTTTTGGAGAACTGTGAAAGTCCTGCAACCTTATCCATCCTCATAGATTTTGTTTCCAAATATCTAATCATCATCTAGTCTTTGCACATTAATTCCTATTTTATTTTATTAATTTAATTTAGTAAAATATATTCACAATAAATATGTTCCTTGGGGTCCACTTTGACCCTTAGAGTCTTTAACTCCCTATTTTTTAAAATAAAAAATTTAGGGACATTACATATTCCCCCGTAAAACTGAACTCCATCCTCGGTGTTATCAATTTCGATGTAGATTTCTCAACTCAGGATGAAGATTTTGCCTTCATATTTTCCTCTAGATCCCAGCAGTTTCTCTAGAGTACAAGTAAATTCCTCTGCCTTTACTTTACTCACTGCTATACTTTGGAGTTTGATTTTCTTCCTGCTTCATTATAAGAAGTATATCTGGCAGAATATTTTATTCATGTTTCCGCCTATCCACAATTCATATCAATTCATATGAGTAGTATCATATAAATATTGACTATAAATAATCACAACAGCATTCTAAACTTTAATATTTTCAATAAATTCACTTGTTAGCAAAACCCTCCAATGTTCATAATAGTATAGTGCAATTTTAGCACAGCTACTTATCATTCCATGTTTTTCGATGAGACTTCCTCCTCATGCAAACATGGTCGATTTTGGAATTGTTGTTGATTTATCTGCGCGTCTCCGCACCTTGACTCCTTTGATCAGAGTGGTCCAATTCCTGTTACACTTTGCACACTTAACAAAACAAACACTTCTTCATTAGAAGTTCATAAATTTAGAAAACCAACTTTTTCATATTCAGAGGTTCTGCTTACCTTTTTCTAGTTCATACATGCACTTCATGTACTTAATAATTGATTGATTGTCTCAATCGTTTCAGATGGTGATAACTATGCTCAATTTCAATTTACTACTAGTTGTCTATATCACAATTTCCAATTTCCACTTGAACTTTACCTCATCAAGTGTATCAGTTATTACCTTACATCTCAAAACTTATATTAGTTTATAGTTTCGGTCTTCCACACATTGACCATTTTTTATATATTAATGTCGGTTTCTAATTCATCTCGTTGATAAGGAAACCAATTTCAATTTCTTTATTAAACCAACTTCCTATTTCCATTTTGAAATAGGAATTGTATGTCTGATACTTAGGTGTCACTGTGTCTTAGCAACCTTTTCCAGATATGATTTTTCCTGAATATTTTCTCCTACCAGGTCAAACATATCCTAGTTTTAATCTTGAATTTAATTTGATTCATCAGTATGTACTATATAATCACATATGAGGGTAATTTTCTAAAATTTATGTTGTACTGGGGTCACATTATTAATGTACCCTCTATTTTTTTTACACTTATCAGTTCCTAGTAGTCTTTCTTGGAGTTTTTCCTTCTTTACTACTACTCTCATTCCCTTTGCCTCAATTATTCCAAATCAAAAATTTAATTACTTGAATATTCTTCCATGTTTTATGGTATTACTTTTATTTAGATTTAGAAGTGAATAAAAATTCCTAAGAGACAAACTGACACATTTCTGATACCTTTAATCTAACAAAATTAACTCAGTCTAGAGAAGTAAAATGAAAATAATTACTAGTTTCCGTAAGGGGAAGAAATTTAATTTCGTACTGAGCTTCTCTGGCCACCTGCACCATTCCATTCATTTAAAACCCATATGAAATTACAGAGGCAATGACGAAGAATTCGAGTGAAGAATAATGCATTGTGAACAACATTTTCCAAAACAACAATAAGAAAAAATGAGTCACATTCCAAAATCAAAATCATTTATGGAAACCGGAAACACTAACCTTAGAGTGATCTACACCGTCCAGGTGTCACAGATTAGGGTTAAGAAAATTTTTCACGCAGTTCCACAAGTTACTTCTAAGATCAATGTGACATAGTACGTCGCCATAAAGGCCATGTGAGCATAAAGTACCTCAGTTGCACTGACTCAATAAACATGATATATGAAGTTGGGGCCAATGCATTAAAAACCAAATAAATAATTCTATCTCAAGAATTCAATTCCCTGCAAATTCCGATCCGTATATTAATGGTTAAATTAATTGAAAACTAAGTTGTAACTTCATAGTACATTGAGTATATGCGTATTGGTAAATAGACTATCATTATGCCACATTGAAGAGAAAATACAATCGACGTGGGTGGACACCATCAACAGGGTTTAAAAGTAGTAATACACATTGAAGGGTAAAAGACCATAATATGTATATGTGAGACTTTCGAGAAATAGGCGTACATCAAATTAGTGAAGGGTTATGTGTAGTGGGATTGAAACATTTCATGAGAACAGAATCTTAAGTTCCTAAGACTATAGTATAGGATGTCGAGGAAAATAGACGTTTGGAATATCTACTATTATCAATTATGTAAACTAGATTTGAAGTCAATTCAAATTGATGCATAGATGTTATAGTTAAAACATTAATACAATTGAATCGTACATGTCGAACACATATTAATACCACTTGTTACTGTGAGCATACCCTTAAATGTGATAAGGAAATGTGGTAGATATATTTAAGTACATATGGGGAAGAGGTATGGTAATAATATTCACAATGAGGGGTTACATATATATTAGTCACATAATTGCTGTTATCACGGATTTAGATTGTAAATTTACAATCTGGATGGAGCATAGGCCGTGTGAGTAAATATTATAAATTCAGTGGAATAAAAAAGAACAACACATTCATCAGTAGGAATGGAAGGATTTAAAAATGTGTCATTTCATACTGAGTAAAGAAAGTTAATCTTATATTAACAGTAAAGTGAAATTGACAAGGTGATAAAATGAAACACTGTTAAAAATTATAAAAAAATAAATAGTAACATGGTATGATTACGTCGAAATGCGACGAGTTATAGTGTAATACCAAGAATCAGTTAGAGCTATTACTGAGAAAAAAAAAATTGTGAAGTGAGCGGTGTTACAGACATAGAAGCCACTATTTCCTAACTAAATAAAAATTGTTCATGTTTCTTGTTTTTACTGGGGAAAATGGCATTGACAACATTGTTGATGTTGAGGTATATATCGTATAAATATTTTAGTCTACTGTAGTTTATATTCCAATGTTCATCATCTTTCTTGTATTATCCTCTGCATTGTATCTTCTTTCTTTTTCAGAAAATGAACTCAATATTGATGGTAAGAAGCAATAATTGAAAAAAGAGGAGAACAATAGCATTAGAGTGAAAAATACAAATTAAAGAGAGAGAAAAGAGAACTGCTCTAATGGTACCTGTAGAGTGAATATCCCACATAAGACAGACACATAGATATTGATAGTCAAGTCTTCCGAGTTGGTGAATTCGCCTGCAACTCCCTAGCAACACAATGATAATGTTTAGAGGTGATGAAACAATATTTCATCTGTAAATTGTAATCCAACCAATATTAAGTTGGAAACTCATTTTAATATTTGATATTTTATCCCCGGATGCGAGTGTTTAAGATGCTCAGTATGTTGGCGCGTGGTGAGATCCCGTGGGATGGTGTGTGGACTTGTGCCACTACCACCCAGCTCACAACGCGTAACTGCATTAATATCCCTGCTTTCAAATTTAATGTTGTATTTATGCAAGGCATCCTCCCAAGATAGCCTCACCGCATTTCTATCATGGTGCATCATTCTCGTTTCAGTTCACCACCTCCTCTACGAGCTTGTTGTTCCAAGCCGACAGCTGAACCATGGTCTTGGTCTGGCACCGGTAAGAGGTGCGCTCTTTTATCCTGCATCGATTTGATGCCGGATTTCCACCTGACTCACAACCCTCTGTCCATTTCACATTTTTCTTGTGACTCATATCCTCTTTTTGTTAATCGTATGCCTTCTTCTGAGGTCCGTGCCTCCCGCCTTTGCTCTGTCGATTCACATCGTGCCTCAATTGCCAATTGAAAAATGCCCAGAATTCGTCATCGTCTGAGGTCCAGAAGAGGCACTAGTCATGGGCAGATTGCCCGCCATCCTTCCTCCTCCAACTCTGGCTCGACCTCTCAGTCCTCTAAGTTCCTCTCAGGTCGTTATCCTACCACTAGGAGTGGTCGCAGCCAGAGGTTTGAGCATTCCTCTTGTTCCCGGGGATCCTCCCTACCTGTTCATTCTCACAGTGCTCAAATACGCTTTCCTTGTGCTCGTTTTCACTCCATCATGACGGCCAATATCACCTTTGATATTCATGATGACTTGGTGCATGATAATGACTAGGCTTTGGGTGAGCCAAAGGAGCTGGGAGGTAAAGATATCCACTCCACTCCTCCTTTTTGCAGCTTGAAGTGGGCGGACATCTGTAGCAGCGAGGCTCCTAGAAGAAGCAGCCCTGGTGGCCCGAGCAATATCAAGTTTGGAGGCTCTATGGACGATGTTGATCTCTAGGACAAGTATGAATATCCCCAAGACTATGGATGCCGCATCATCGAAGAAAAGTCAGTCGACTAGCTAGATTCCTGACAGTGCCTCCATCTACAGGTTTTTGACTCTTTTTTGTCTGTTTGGGATTTTTTTTTTGGGCCTCGGTCCTTTCATTTTTCCCACCTATATCTATGTTCCTATGTCTAACAGTCGGTTTCCCCTATGCGGGTGGCTTCTCAATGCTTGTCAGTCCCTAAACAGAGTTACAGGTCCAGTTTTTGGAAATTTCTGGTTACTTATATGCTTTGTATTTGATAGAATGCTGCTTTACTGGGCAAGAACATCGGAGGCCGATACCTCTCTGTAATTTTTGTATCAATAATAGGAGTAGACCAATTCAGAAAAAAAAAAATAAAAAAAAATACTTGATATTTTATATAATATAATTTGTGGTTGAAATTATTTATAGCTGCATTTGATATTATTTAGTATTGTAATTGACATAGTGACCTTTTGTTTTCATATTCGATGAACATGTACATTATATGTTTTTTTTTTTCTTTTTTTTTAGTTTAGTTACAAAATAATACTAGTTAATTTATGTTGATTAATAATGAATACATAAAATCAATATAAAACTAATAAATTAGTATTTTATGTTTGTTCATGATGAACACAAATAAAATTAACATACGACTAAATTAGTTTCTTATAATGATTTTTAATGAAAGTAAATGAAATTAATATAAACTACTAAAATAGTCATTTATATAATGAATATGAAACTACTATAAAAGAGATAAATGACTACTACAAATGATAAATTTTCGATTACAAATGACGACTAAATTTTGCATATATATGACTATTAGTAGCTAATTTACAATATCTTATAACATGAACAAAATTTAGTCATATTTCTTTTGTAATTAATTCATTCCAAACGATGACTAAAATTTGCATATATGTGACTATTAGTAGCTAATTTATAGTATCTTATAACATGACCAAAATTTAGTCATATTTATTTGGTCATTAATTGGTTTCAAATGATGAATAAAATTTTCATATATATGACTATTAGTAGCTAATTTATGGTATCTTATAATGCGACCCGATCATTAATTAATTTTCTTGTGTGATCATCTAGTAATATATTTAATTGCATATTTGGTCATTAATTGTGCCAATTAATGACTAAATTAATGGCCAAATTAATGACTAAAAATATTACTAGACAACAAAGTTGGGACAACCAATTAATTACTAAGCTAAAAGTGACTAAATGTTGGTCGCGTTATAAAATTCTGTAAATTAGCTACTATTGGTCACCGACCATGAAATAGTCATTTATATGCAAATTTTAGTCATTTTTTTAGTAACCAATTAGACATTTTGTACTAGTGTTTCCAAGCTCATCAAGTAGACCTTTCAACCCAATTACCTCTTTAAAAGAATTTGAATAATTTATATACTCTGCTTCAGTAGTGGACGAAACAACTATTTCATGAAGATTTAGCACCCAGCTAATTGATCCACCTACAAGAGTAAAGAAATATCATGTATTAGACATCCTATTGTCCAAATAACGTCCATAGTCTGCATCCACATATCCGTAGACGATATATCAAAAACCATTAAATATGATACAATTGTCACTTCTTCCTCTCAAATACCAAAGCGCCCATTTCACTGCTTTCCAATCTTCTTCGCCTATATCTTTCATGAACTTGCTGAAAATTCAACTGCATGTGAAATGTTAGGTCTTTTAGATACCGTCGCATACATTAAATTTCCTATTGAATTTTCATATGGTACACAATACATATACTTACTTTCTTCATCATTTCTACGAATCAAACCTGAAGAAATCATAAAATGGGAAGCTAAAGGAACAATAAGAGGTTTCACGTTATCCATAACAAACTTTGTAAGTACTTTCTCCACATACTTCTGCTGTGATCACTAAAGCTTTCCATTTCTCCTTTCACTCTGTATATCCATTTATAAGATATGTTTTTCATCCCCAAGATCCTTCATATCAAATTTCCTATAAAGATAATCCTTTAACATGTTTATTTATTCCATGATTTTTCTTGCAATAAGCAGATCATAAACATACAATACCAAGATAATTAATATTTCAGTGAAACTCTTAAAGTACACAAAATTATCATACCTATGTCTAGTGAAGTTCTGGCTCACCATAAAGGAGTCAAAATTCCTGTACCACTTTCTGAGAGACTTCCTTAAGACATAAAAGGATTTCCTGAGCTTGCGAACTAATCTTCTATTGCAATATTATAGAGAACCTTCAGCTTGTTCCATATATATATATCTTCATCCAAATCTTCATTAAGAAAGGTTGTTTTAACATCTAAATATTCTAACTCAAGGTCAAGTAATGCAGTTATTGCTAACACGGTATGAATACAAAAGTTTTCTGACTGGTGTAAAATACTCATGAAAGTCAATACCTTCTACTTGAGAATACCCTTTTGCTTCTAGTCTCACGTTATATCTTTCAATGCTTCCATAAATATTTTTCTTCAGTTTGAAGACCCATTTACTTCTGGAAACACTTCTCCCTTTTGCTGGGAAAAATACTGAGAGGGGGGGAATGAATCAGTGTTTAGAGCTCATATCTATAAATTTAACCTTTTTTGTTGCAGAGTTGCATACGTGGATTTTAGGAATCGAACTCGCGTATATATGCGGATATGCTGAAAGAAACTCGTATATACTGATATAAATTTATAGTTTAGAAAGCTTCTCAGATTCAAACTTTAAATTAGATTTATTAGTTATGCATTAGGATAGATAATCAGTAAATATGTTCAGTAACAGTAGTATAAAACATCACACAAGTGGAACACACATGAACACCAATATTTAAGGTGCAAACCTAATTCACGAGAAAACCACCATTGTTGTCATTTCTGTCTTCAATATTTATTATATGGAAAACTATTCACAACATTGTACTGATGCAGACTCATATCAGTACGTAGGCTTCTACCTGCAGAGGGTGAAAACCTTCATTCGTTTACCAATTTCTACTGGAAGGGAGATCCAACCCCCTTTCTTCTCGTTTACCAGCCACTTCCTAGAAGGGAGCCTCAACCCCCTGAACATAACACCAACTTCTACTAGCATGAAGCTTCTACTTCCACACTGAAGGCTTCCACCTTGAGACCCACTCCAGACCACGTTTCATTAAGTGTCATACTGGATCAAACAACATCAATAGAACCCTTGATAAACAATCAAAAGCCTTGCCCAATACTTCAATTAGAATAGTGAAAACATTGTAACCAGAACTTTAGAAATAACCCAGACTTCAGAATAGATATGCAGATACAAAATTAGCCCTGAACAATCATTAATTCAAATAGCATACGCTACTTTTCTTCACTGAAGTCGTCTACATACGCACTTTTCTGCACACCAACCTGCATATGCCTCAGTGCATATTGTTTTTATAACCTGGAGAAAACCCTAACTACCATACATGCTTTCCACAAAGCCAACCTGTGTATATACGCGCTTTTACTGTGACCAACTAGCATATAGATCTGTAAATGTAAATTTTACAGAATAGACCAGATCTATAAAACTTACCTAGATTTCTTCATTTTCTTCAGCAGACTTACACCAGTTCTTCATCATTTCTTCATTAGATCATACTATACAGTCTTCATCTTCAGCTCTAGAGATCTTGAACCATCATTATATCCATGGGTGCATCATAGATTCAGATCTATCAATTAAAAGCATAGTTAATTCATACAGATATTACTTAGAGAATTTTTATTCAATAAAAACCCTTCCACTTGCACACTTTTCACTATTATCTTCTTCTCCTGATATAGATTTAGCTTTTACCAATACCATGAGTCAAAACCACTCAACTTCTGATGGTAATCCTGGATGGAATCAAATAGACAATACAATGCTCAATACTATGGGCTAATACCATGGTAAATACCCCTAGTATTATAATTTTGGAGCACAAATAAGCATACACGACTTGGGACGCACTTATCCACGTGCATACATGACTTGGCCTTTACAAACCTACATATACATTGTGACATATTAAAAATAACATTTCTCTGGCATTTACTAGAATTATTTTCTCTGTCACATCTAAACTGATCTATAGATACATCATTCTTACATATTTAACACATAGGTTGTTTATCATATGCAACTCATCAAGTAGGTTTTCATAAAGGACAACTTCATCAAGTAGGTTGCCATCAAGGAAAATCCATTACATCATATTGCCAACAATCTCCCCCTTTGGACTTGATGGAAACCACGATGATGTTTGATCACTGCAATAGATAGATACATTAATCATAACCATTATTAAAACACCATCATATTCTCCCCCTTTGACATCAAGGGTAAAGGGAGGATCAAAACCAAAATAAGGTTTCTCTTCCCTTGTAGAAAGATGAGCTTTGTAGATCTAAAGTTCACTAAATTTACCATGCTCCCCTTGAGTTCATGTTGAATCTTTAGATATATTTTTCAATGAAGTACATGACTCTATAACTCAACCAAGTATCACCATTCCTATCACCAAGGACTCATATTTACATTAATGATCCAACCAAGTGGAATTACATATTTGACTTAAATACCCAACCAAGTGGGTTTACAAATTTGACCAAGTCTTTACATGGTTGAATATAACAATTTACATCATAGATCTCAACATGACATTTTATAAACAAGACCAATGAATCTCAATCATGAGATCAGACCACAACAAACACTTAGAATCCAAATAATGCATACTTTCCCATAGGACAAGTGCTCCCCCTTAGCTTGTGCACCATGAATATTTTCAACAACAAATAATCAAGGCATCTTCATAAAACATCTTAGAGAAACATAAATGTGAAAAATGGAACATCACTAGAGATACCCAACAACACCGCAACTATTCTGAACATGCTGACCCAGAAAATTGTGCCAGCAAAAACCCATACACAGTTTTATGTATATAAACTTGCGTATATACACTACTGTTCTGCATGAAATATGCGTATCGAATATAATATTTTGAATTTAATAAGATCTAATCTTCTGAGCAGCAGAGACAACTACCATCTTTTGTCCGAGATATTTGAATGCTTCCCTGGGAAAAGGTTTAGTAAATATATCAGCAACTTGTTTGTTGGAGGGAACATACTCCAATTTCACCTTTTGTTCAAGCACCTATTCACATAAGAAGTGATACTTGATAGGAATGTGCTTGGTGTTGGAATGCATAACATGATTCTTTGAGATACTGATGGCACTTGTAGTATCACACATAATGGATATGGAAGGTGAACAATTGATTTGAATGTCTTGTAAAGTCTGCATCATCCAAAGAATTTGTGTGCAACATCATGTGGAAGCCACATATTCTACTTCTGTTGTAGATAAGGAAATAGAGCTTTTCTTCTTGCTGAACCAAGATACCAATTGGGGCCCCATATAGAATGCACCACCACTAGTGCTCTTCCGATCATCAACGTTTCCAGCCCAATCTGTATCTTTGTAAGCATGAAGAGTGAGATCAGAATTCTTTGGATACCGTAGACCAAAGTCTTGAATCCCTTGTAGATATTTTAATATTATTTTTACAGCCTAAAGGTGAGACTCTTTTGGATTAGCTTGGAATCGTCCAATAATCCAAACTTCATGCATAATGTCAGGTCTTGTCCCGGTTAGATAAAGTAGACTTCCAATTATGGATCTATATTATGCTAGATTCACTGTGGAAGAATCATCATGAAAAATGAGGTTACACCTGGTTATCATTCGTGTACTTACAGGTTTGCAATCTTCCATCCCATACTTCTTCAGAATTTTCTTAAGATATTTTTCTTGTGATAAGAATATGCCATATGTTGCTTGTTGCACTTGTAATCCAAGAAAGAATCTTAGGTCCCCAAGTAAAGACATTTCATATTCTTGCTGCATAACAGAAGCAAATTTTTGACTCATGGACTCTTAATTACTTCCAAAAATGATGTCATCAACATATACAACCACAATCAATAGTTTATCATTTTCAGTTTTTGTGTATAAGTTTCTATCAACAGAACCCTTTGAAAATCCTTGTTGATGAAGATATTTGTCAAGACGATAATACCATGCCCTTGGAGCTTGTTTGAGACCATATAAAGCCTTTTTAAGTTTACAAACAAGTTTTTCATCATTTCCCCAAATGAATCCTTCTAGTTGTTCTATATAAAATTCTTCTTCTAGATCGCCATTGAGGAAAGTAGATTTAACATCGATTTGATAAACTTTGATTTGTTGAAATCTTGGAAAAGCAAGAAACATTTTGATGGCTTCAAGTCTAGCTACATGATCAAATGTTTCTTTAAATTCTATACCTTCTTGTTGAGCATACCGTTTACAAAAAATTCTAGCCTTGTTTCTAATAGAATCTCCGTTTTCATTTAACTTGTTTTTGAATATCCATTTTGTTCCAATAACATTTTTATCATGAGGTCTTGGAACTAGTTCCCAAGTATGATTCTTTTGAATTTGATCAAGTTCTTCATTCATGGCTTGAATCCAACATTCATCTTTGCTATCTTGATTGACATTATGTGTTTCAATGGTGGATAAAAATGTTAGATAGCTAGTAGACCCTACAAGGGTTTTTCTTGTTTGAACACCTGACCCCTTTTCTCCCAAAATTTGAGATTTTGGATGATTATTTTGAACATACCTGGATGGAGCCTTTTCAGATAGATCGTCTTCTACTGCTTCATTGGGTTCACTTTCTATATTATATCTATTAGATGCAAGAAGATATACATCATCATCGTCTTCATTTGTTGTTTGTATTTCTGCTTTTGAAGCTGAGAGAGATTCATCAATTACAACAACAATGCATTCAACAATCTTCTGAAGTCTGTTATTGTAGCATTGCTATGCTTTACTTCTAGAAGAGTAACCAAGAAATATTCCTTCATCTACCCTAGGTTCAAACTTGCAAAGTTTTTCCTCATTGTTCTTGATAAAAAATTTTCTTCCAAAAACATTAAAATGCTCTACAGTGGGAAGATTACCATACCAGAGCTCATATGGAGTTTTATCACTGTTTACAAGAATATGTTCTTTGTTAAGAATATTTATAGCATTATGTGCTACTTCTCCCCAAAATGTGTCAGGTGTTCTTGAATCATCAAGCGCAGCCCGAGCCATCTGTTGAAATATTCTATTCATTCTTTCTGCTATGCCATTTTTTTGTGGGGTACCAGCTAAAGAAAATTTTCTTTTTATGCCATGTTGTTCAAAAAATAAAAGAATTAATCTGATATATATTCACCTCCTTGATCAGATCTAAGACACTTGATTTTTAGATATAATTCATTTTCAGCCAGTGCTTTGAAGATCTGAAATTTTTCGAATGCTTCATCTTTGTCTTTTAACAACCCAATCCAACACATTCTAGAGAAATCATCAATAAAAATAATATAGTATTTTTCTCCACAGGGTGGCCTTTTTCTCATAGGTCCACATATATCATTATGAATGAGTTCAAGAGGCTTACTTGCTAATCCTTTTTTGGCATTAAATTTCACTCTAGTTTGCTTACCGAATTGGCAATATTTTCATATGGTACTGTCAGGCAGATTAATATTGGGAAGATCACGAACAGCTTTGAGTCTACTAGATTTTTTGATTTGAGAGAAGCTCAAATGCCCCAATATTCTATGCCATAACCAATTTTCTAAATATTTACCCAAGTAACATTGTTCTTTACAGCTTTTCAATACATACAAATTGCTTTTTGTTCTATTTCATTTTATAATTGTTTTTCTTGTATCAAGATCACGTACCACACATTATTTTGAGCTAAAAACAAATTTAGTTCCTTGATCACACATTTGACTTACACTTAACAGGTTATTCTTTAATCCATCCACATACATAAAATTTTAGCTTTAACCTTTTCCTTCAGAAAAATAGAACCTTTTCCATTAAAAATAGCAGGAGTATCATTTCCAAAAGTAACATTCTTTTCTCTTTCTAGAGAATTGCATGCAAGAAGTTTATTTATGTCACTTGTCATGTGTTTTGAGCATCCACTATCAATGTACCATTGATTTTCTTCTCCTTCTGCAAATAAAGCTATGCCACAGTTCTCAACTTCTAATTCCTTCTTTCTCCATACTTTGGAAGTTGAAGGCATGTGCTCTTTTGGCTGAAATTTGCTCTTGCATTCAGATTATTCATGAACAATGTTATTGCAATAAGCACATTCAATTTCTTTTTGAAGAGGAGAAAAGTTGATATATGTATTCTTCTTTACTCCAATATAAATTATTTATTTCTTGCTTCTCTAGGCATGATGGTTTTGTTGGAAATATGATGCAGAGTGTTTTCCTTGATGGCAACCCACTGAATGAAGATGAAGACATGTGATTGTTGGCATGTGTTGTCCTTTATGGCAATACACCTGATGAAGTTATTCTTGACTTGATGGACTTGATAAATGATGTAAATCTGATGAGAAATGATGTTAGTTAACAACATGATGCTAAGTGTTGTCATTGAATGGCAACCAACTTGATAAAGAAGATGGCAACTTACTTAATGAAGTTGTGCTTGATAGAATATGTTCTTGATGAAGTAAATCTGATGTATCTGCAGGGAATGAAAAAAAAAAAATTTTCAGAATGTGCTCAAAGTATGATGAAAAGAGTAAGTCTCTAGGCATACGCGGATATGTCTAATGGAAGTCGCGTATGCACGCGGGAAACAACGTTCCAAGTCGCGTATGGGAAAAAGCGCTCAAAAAGTGCAAAACAAGGGGTAACCACCATGGTATTGACCCATTGTATTGGGTAATGATCCGCCTAATTGACCCCGTCTAATGTAGTTTTGGGCTCATGGTATTGGTTTGGCTCATGGTATTGAAAAAGGGGCTCATGGTATTGAAAAAGGGAAAACCTATATAAGGAGAAGATTTTCATTATGCAAATCATGAGCGAGGGTGCAAGATGTCTGAGCTTGAATGAATACTTCTCTCTGAAGTATATCTGAATGGAAAGGGTTACACTTGAATGATAAATCTGAATGTATGATGCACCAATGATGAAGAAGGGGATCTAGATCTGAATTGCACTTGTATCTACTAGATCTGCTGATGGAAGACTTAGATCTGAATTGAGGTGAACATCTAGGCGAACATCTGTCTGAAGTGAAAGGGTAAATCTGAACTGAATATCTGATCTCAAGAAGTATGCTGCTCTGGAATAATTGAAGATCTATACGCTACTTCGACGCGGAGGAAGCGCGTATATACGCAGCTTCAGCGAAGAGAAAGCGTATGCGCATTGAAATATGTACCGAGGTATATGCCACAAAGAATAGAAGAGATGAGGCGCCGGGGACATCAAATGAAGTGAAAGCGCCATGCAAACTCAGGCTTTTTGTGCTGGGCATGTGTACATAGATCTGCTCGTCAGACATCGCTTTAACACCCGGGTTGTCTAAATTGGTATGTATCTCACAGGATGTATGTTTGAGCTAGCATGGAATGGGTCCAAATTTCCGAAATATGATGAAATGTGCCCCGCAAGTGGTGTTCGTATGTGGTTGTTGGATCCGTGTTGTGAAACTTGATGAAACGTGGTCCAAGGTGGTGCCGAGGGTTGTAGCCTTCAGTCAGGGGGTTGTATCTCCCTTCCAGGTGAGGCTGGTAAACGAGATCGGGGGGTCGTAGCTCCCTTCCAGGAGAGGCTGGTAAACGAGTCAGGGGGTTGGAGCTCCCTTCCAGGAGAGGCTGGTAAACGAGCGCAGGTGGGTGCCTGCGTGCTGGTCAAGTCTGCGCCAGCACATATGTTGGAAGATGTTTTCTCTATAATAAAATATTGAAGGCTGAGCAACTGCAGCGGTGGTTTTCTCCCGATTTGGGTTTCCACCTAAAAATCCTGGTGTTCATGTGTGATGCTTTGTGTGATGGTTTATTCTGTTCTTACTGCACCTATTGAGCATCTGATGAATGAATGATGGAATAATATAAGTAAATATTTAATGACTGATCTAGATCTCTGAGTATATGCTAGTTTCATAAAGGGGATCCGCGTATATACGCTAGTTTACCGAAGGAAAGTAGCGTATGGGTTTTAAGGAATGAAAAAGTAAAAAGATTTGATTATGCAGTAAATACTGATTCACCCCCCCCTCTCAGTATTTTTCCCAACAATTGGTATCGGAGCAAGGTCCTTGTGCAGAAGCTTGATCGCTTAAAGGAGATCCGTCGCAATGGGAAGTCAAGAAGGAGTAATGTCTATAAAGCCACCTCTATTCAATGGAAGCAATCTGATATTCTGGAAGGTACGTACAAAAGCATATCTGCAAAGTCTTGGTGCATATGTATGGGCAATCGTGGAAGAAGGTTATCAATACCCGGCAAGTATTCCTACTGATGCAGCTGAAAGAAAGAAGTATGAAATCAATGCCAAAGCAGTGAATGTCTTATTGGGAAGCATGTCTGAATCAGAATTTGCTAAAGTGATGCAGCTACATTCAACAAAAGAAATATGGGACAAAATCATTCTAAGCTATGAAGGAGACACAAAGGTAAAAAGTGAAAAACTCCAAACTCTTAGAATTGAATATGAAAATTTGAAGATGCATAGTGATGAGAGTGTTGCCAGTTTCTTTCTTCGTCTGGATGATATTGTAAACCGAATGAGAAATTTGGGTGAAACCATAACTGATACTACTCTGGTTGAAAAGGTCTTAAGATCCCTGACTTCAAAATTTGACTCTAAAGTTTCAGCTATTGAAGAAAGGCAAGATCTGCAAACGCTTACTATTGTTCAATTACATGGTACTCTGACTGCTTTTGAAATGAGACAAGGAGGTCCTTCTCAAATAAGAGAAGCTGCTTTTAAGGCATCTACAAAAGGAAAGGAAAAGGAGGTTGTCAAAGAATCCATCTATGTATCCGATGAAGAAGAAGCAAATTTCGTGAGAAAGCTCCAACTAGGTACTGGAAGATTCAAAGGTAAGCTTCCCTTCAAATGTTTTGAGTGTGGTAAAGTTGTTCATTATGCTGAAAAATGTCCTTATAAAAGAAAAGAAGTAGTAAGAAGGAATAAGAACCGATCTAGCTCTAAGAAAAGTTACTATGCTAATGAAGATAGTGATGAGTCATCTAATAGTGAGGAATAATGTGAAGAAGATCTTAGACTTCTCATGGCATTTGAACAAAAAGAAGAAAAGGATACTTTTATGGATGCTCTAGAGGAAAACGATTTTCTTGAAGAAAATAATCAACTCAAACTACGCTTAGAAGATTACAAAATTCTCTTAGAAGAACAAAAGATAATCAGAGAGACCATCGAAAAGCAGCTTGAAGAAGCAAAGAAACATATTGAAAAACTAGAATGTGAAGTGGTAAGTCAAAGAAAAGAAGTTGAGAAAGCAAAAACCTTGAATCTTAGATTTGCTAAAGGATCTCAAAACCTTAGATGAGATCATCAAGGTTCAACGTTCTCCTCTTATAAAGACAGGTTCTCTTATAAAGACAGTCTTTGATATACCTGAGAATCTTCATCTTCAACTTCAAAGACCAAACTATCTAATGAGCAAGCATAAAGTTTACATCACATATTCATCCACTCTCCACTCAGCAAGGGAATAAAGGATCTCTACAGGGAAAGCAGGACCATCTCAATTCAAGGAACACTAACAGGGATAGCTTTCAAAGACACTACAACCAACAAGTAAATTCAAATAGAAGATTCCATGATCGCAGAAATTTCTACTTCAATGGGCAATGTTTCACTTGTCACAATTTTGGTCATAAAGCTATTCAATGTGTTGCATATAAAACCATCATGACAAGAGAAGCAAGAAAGAAAAGGTTGGATATTGAACCAAAGAAGAATACCTATAAAAAAATTTCTCCTCTTCAAAGTGAAGTTGAATGTAATTATTGTAATAACTTTGGCCATGAAGAATCTGAATGCAGGAACAAGATCCAGCCAAAATAACATGTTCCCTCAAGCTCTAAAAGGAAAGGAAAAGGAGGTTGTCAAAGAATCCGGCTATGTATCCGATGAAGAAGAAGCAAATTTCGTGAGAAAGCTCCAACTAGGTACTGGAAGATTCAAAGGTAAGCTTCCCTTCAAATGGTTTGAGTGTGGTAAAGTTGGTCATTATGCTGCAAAATGTCCTTATAAAAGAAAAGAAGTAGTAAGAAGGAATAAGAACCGATCTAGCTCTAAGAAAAGTTACTATGCTAATGAATATAGTGATGAGTCATCTAATAGTGAGGAAGAATGTGAAGAAGATCTTAGACTTCTCATGGCATTTGAACAAAAAGAAGAAAAGGATACTTTTATGGATGCTCTAGAGGAAAACGATTTTCTTGAAGAAAATAATCAACTCAAACTTCGCTTAGAAGAACAAAATATAATCAGAGAGACCATTGAAAAACAACTTGAAGAAGCAAAGAAACATATTGAAAAACTAGAATGTGAAGTGGTAAGTCAAAGAAAAGAAGTTGAGAAAGCAAAAACCTTGAATCTTAGATTTGCTAAAGGATCTGAAACCTTAGATGAGATCATCAAGGTACAACGTTCTCCTCTTATAAAGACAGGTCTTGGATATACCGAAGAATCTTCTCAAACTTCAGCACCCAACTATCTAAAAGCAGTTACAGGTGGTTTACATCATTCAGCCACTCAGCAAGAGAATAAAGGATTTCTACAGGGAAAGGAGGACCATCTCAATTCAAGGAACACTAACAGGGATAGCTTTCAAAGACACTACAACCAACAGGTAAATTCAAATAGAAGATTCCATGATCGCAGAAATTTCTACTTCAATGGGAAATGTTTCACTTGTCACAATTTTGGTCATAAAGCTATTCAATGTGTTTCATATAAAACCATCATGACAAGAGAAGCAAGAAAGAAAAGGTTGGATACTGAACCAAGGAAGAATACCTATAACAATTTTTCTCCTCTTCAAAGTGAAGTTGAATGTACTTATTGTAATAACTTTGGCCATGAAGAATCTGAATGCAGGAACAAGATCCAGCCAAAAGAACATGTTCCCTCAAGCTCTAAAGTGTGGAAAAAGAAAGAACCGCCAGTTGAAAATTGTGGGATAGCATTATTTGCAGAAGGTGAAGAAAATCAATGGTACATCGATAGTGGGTTCTCAAGACACATGACAGGTGACAAAAGCAAACTTCATACTTATAATGCTCTAGAAAAGGAAAAGAAAGTTACATTTGGAAATGATACTCCTGCTGTAATTATAAGAAAAGGGTCAGTATTTATAAAAGAAAAGGTGAAGGCTAAAGATGTCATGTATGTGGATGGATTAAGGCATAACCCGTTAAGTGTTAGTCAAATGTGTGATCAAGGAGCAGAAGTGGTCTTCAGTTCCAAAGAATGTGTGGTTCGTGATCTTGATACAGGTAAAATCATTATAAAAGGAAAAAGAAATCCAAGCAACCTGTATGTACTCAACGGCATAGATCAATGTTACTTGAGCAAATATTCAGAAAATTGGCTATGGCATAGAAGGCTGGGGCATCTGAGTTTCTCTCAAATCAACAAAGCAAGCAGACTTCAAGCTGTTCGTGATCTTCCCAAGGTCAATCTTCCAGAAAGTATCATATGAAAATCTTGTCAATTTGGTAAGCAGACCAGAGTACGATTCAATGCCAAAGAAGGATCATCAAGTAAGCCTCTTGAACTCATTCATACTAACATCTGTGGACCTATGAGGAAAAAGTCATTACATGGGGATGAATACTATATCTTATTTATTGATGACTACTCTAGAATGTGTTGGATCGGGTTCATTAAACACAAAGATCAAGCATTTGAAAAATTTCAGAGCTTCAAAGCTTTGGCAGAAAATGAATTAGATCTAAAAATCAAGTGTCTTAGATCTGATCGAGGAGGAGAATATTCATCAAATGAATTCTTTGAATTTTGTGAACAACATGGCATAAAAAGACAATTCTCTGTAGCAGGAACTCCACAACAAAATGGTGTAGCAGAAAGAATGAATAGAACAATTGTTCAAATGGCTAGAGCTATGCTAGCTGATTCTGGCATTTCTAACATATTCTGGAGTGAAGCAGCATTTACAGCTGTTAACATTCTCAACAAGGCTCATGTTCCGGTAAATAGTGACAAAACTCCATATGAACTCTGGTATGGTAATTCTCCCACTGTGAAGCATTTTAAAGTTTTTGGAAGTAAATGCTTTATCAAAAATAATGATGAAAAGCTTGGCAAGTTTGAACCTAGATTAGATGAAGGGATATTTCTTGGTTACACATCTTCAAGCAAAGCATACACATGTTACAATAAAAGGCTTCAAAAGGTTGTTGAATGTATTGATGTTGTTATTGATGAGTCTCATGCAGCTCCTAAAGAAGAAAAACAAACAACAAAAGAAGATGATAGCGACATATGGCCTTCTACATCAGATAGCAATGATATAGACAGTGGATCCTATGAAGAACCTGAAGATGATCTATCTGAAAAAGCTCCATCCAGATATGTTCAAAAGAATCATCCCGAATCTCAAATTTTGGGTGACAAGGAATCTGGTGTACGAACAAGGAGAACTCTTGTGGGATCTTCTAATCATTTGGCACTTCTATCCACAATTGAACCACACAATGTCAATGAAGCTAGCAAATATGAATGTTGGAGGCAAGCCATGGATGAAGAACTTGTTCAAATTGAGAAGAATGACACTTGGGATTTCGTTCCAAGGCCTCATGATAAAAATGTCATTGGAACTAAATGGATTTTCAAGAACAAGTTAAATGAGAATGGGGATGTTGTAAGAAACAAAGCTAGACTCGTTTGCAAAGGGTATACTCAACAAGAAGGTATAGACTTTGAAGAAACTTTTGCTCCTGTAGCTAGACTTGAAGCCATCAGAATGTTTCTTGCTTTTTCAAGTTATCAACAAATCAAAGTTTATCAAATGGATGTTAAATCTGCTTTTCTTAATGGTGATCTAGAAGAAGAAATATATATAGAACAACCGGAAGGATTCATTTTGGGAAATGATGCAAATCTTGTTTGTAGACTTAAAAAGGCTCTATATGGTCTCAAACAAGCTCCAAGGGCTTGGTATTATCGTCTTGACAAATATCTTCATCAACAAGGATTTTCAAAAGGGTCTGCTGATAGCAACTTATACACAAAATTTGAAAATGACAAACTATTGATTGTGGTTGTATATGTTGATGACATCATTTTTGGGAGTAACGAAGAATCTATGAGTCAAAAATTTGCCTCTGTCATGCAGCAAGAATTTGAAATGTCTCTACTTGGGGAACTAACATTATTTCTTGGCTTGCAAGTGCATCAAGCTGCAGATGGTATATTTCTATCACAAACAAAATATCTTAAGCAAATTCTGAAGAAGTATGGCATGGAACAATGCAAACCTGTAAGTACACCAATGATAACCGGATGCAGTCTCAGTTCTAATGATGATTCTCCCACAGTGAATCAACCAGAATACAGATCGATGATAGGAAGTCTGCTTTATCTCACTGGGACTAGACCAGACATCATGCATCCAGTTGGGATTGTAGGAAGATTCCAAGCTAATCCAAAAGAGTCTCATCTTCAGGCTGTCAAAAGAATTTTCAAATATCTACAAGGAACTCAAGATTCTGGTCTATGGTATCTGAAGAATGCTAATCTTACTCTTCATGCTTACACTGATGCAGATTGGGCTGGAAGTGTTGATGATCGGAAAAGCACTAGTGGTGGTGCATTCTATATGGGACCCCGGTTAGTATCTTGGTTCAGCAAGAAGCAAAATTCTATTGCCTTATCAACAGTTGAAGCAGAGTATGTAGCTGCCGCATCTTGTTGCACTCAACTCCTATGGATGATGCAAACTTTGCAAGATTTTCAAATCAAATGTGCAACTCCTATCTCCATTATGTGTGATAATACAAGTGCCATCAGTATCTCAAAGAATCCTGTTATGCATTCGAAGACCAAGCACATTCCCATCAAGTATCATTTCTTACGTGAACAAGTGCTTGAACAAATGGTGAAGTTGGAGTATGTTCCCTCCAAAGAACAAGTTGCTGATATCTTTACCAAACCTCTGCCCAGGGAAGCGTTCGAATATCTAAGACAGAAGCTGGGAGTGTTCTCTGCCAGTCAAAAGAACAAATTTGCATAATTTTTAGAATATGGCAGTGGATACGCGGGTTTCCTGAAACACAGTCGCGTATATACGCGAGTTCCTACACAGAAAACCGCGTATGGTTGGTTGCTGACAATTTTTGGTTGGTCCAGCTCTCTTCAGCATAGCTGCTGTGCTGTTTGGTATCTCTGGTGGTATTTCAGTTCTCATAATTCTGTTTCTAATGTTTTGATGAAGATGCCTTGATGATTTTTTGGTGGAAGTTTTCAGGATGCACAAACTAAGGGGGAGCCTTAGTCATTTGGAAAGATTGCTTGGTTGCACAAATTCAGGGGGAGCATTAGTTTTGCTGAGCATAATGCATTGCTGGCATTATGATGGTTCTGTTATATGATCTCTCTTGAGGTCTTCTTGGTATTAGTTATGAAAAGTCATTTTTGATGAAAAGGTCATGTGGAGACCCATGGTGTAAAATTGTAATATTCAGTCATGTATGAACTTGTCAAATTTGTAAACCCACTTGGTTGGGTAGCTGAATTGAAATGTGTAAACCCACTTGGTTGGGTACTTGAGTCTCATATGTAAATCCACTTGGTTGGATATTTGATGTAAGTATGAGTCTTTGGTGATAGGAAGAGTCATGTTCTTTATTGAAAAATTTGTTTGAAGATTCAGCATGAACTCAGGGGGAGCTTGGCCACTTCAGCACATATCAGATCTGCAGAATGCTTCTTCCACATGAGGAGAATAGGGGGAGAATGTTGGTTTTTGATCCGTCCTTTGCCCTTGATGTCAAAGGGGGAGAGTGACATGGTGTTGTGTTTGAATGAAGAGAAGATAGTGATGTCAAATATTTGGGAGAGTGACATATTTGGGAGAGTGACATGGTACCTATCTGTTGTGGTAACCAAACACCATCGTGGTTGCCATCAAGTCCAAAGGGGGAGATTGTTGGAAATATGATGCAGAGTGTTGTCCTTGATGGAAACCCACTGTATGAAGATGAAGACATGCGACGGTTTTCATGTGTTGTCCTTGATGGCAATCCACCTGATGAAGTTATGCTTGACTTGATGGACTTGGCAAATGATGTATATCTGATATGATATGATGTTTGTTGACAATATGATGCTGAGTGTTGTCCTTGAAAGGCAACTCACTAATGAATGAAATCATGAATCTACAAAGGTGAAACACAGTAATGAAGAAAGGCGCCATAAGATGTGGGTTAATTCTATGATGAAAAAGAATATGTCTCTTGGTATACGCGGATTGGCCTAGGGGAAGTCGCGTATGCACGCGTAAAAGAACGTGCCAAGTCGCGTATGGGCAAAAGCGCTCAAAAAGTGCAAAACCAGGGGTAACCACCATGGTATTGACCCATTGTATTGGGTAATGATCCGCCTAATTGACCCCGTCCAGGTAGTTTTGGGCTCATGGTATTGTTTTGGCCCATGGTATTGAAAAAGGGCTCATGGTATTGAAAAAGGATAAACTCTATATAAGGAGAACAACAAACAAATTCATTATGCAAAACATGAGTGTGGGTGCAAGATGTCTAAGCTTGAATGAATACTTCTCTCTGAAGTAGATCTGAATGGAAAGGGTTACACTTGAAGATAAATATGAATGTATGATGCACCAATGATGAAGAAGGGGAGCTAGATCTGAAATGTACTTGTATTTGCTTATGGAATGACTAGATCTGTGATGAGGTGAACATCTAGGCGAACATCTGTCTGAAGTAAAAAGGTAAATCTGAACTAAATATCTAATCTGTAGAAGTACGCTGCTCTATAATGATTGAAGATCTATACGCTACTTCGCCGTAGAGGAAGCGTGTATATATGCGGCTTCGCTGAAGATAAAGCACGTATGCGCAATGAAATATGCACTGAGGTATACGCTGGTTGATGTGGACGGAAGCGCGTATATACGCGACATCAGTGAAGGGAAAGCGCGTATGCAAACTAGGGTTTGCTGAAGCAAGGGGTATGAAATATCTGATCTGTTCTGCTGTGTTTCTGCTATCTGATCTGTGTTGATAAGTATCTGTTGGTGATGTAAGATTTTGCTTAAAAATATGGAAAGGGTCCAGTGTGAAAATATGACGAAACGTGGCCTGCAAATGTTGTTCTATTGAAGTTGGTTGGATCCAGTGTGAAAATTGATGAAATGTGGTCCAAGGTGGTGCTGAGGGTTGTAGCCTTCAGTCAGGGGGTTGTAGCTCCCTTCCAGGAGAGGCTGGTAAACGAGATCGGGGGTCGAGTCTTCCCAGAGAGGCCGGTAAACAAGTCGTGACGGTCCCGGAAGCCTCCCTTCCTTCTAGAGGTTTGTAAACGAGCGCAAGCGGGTGCCTCGCGTGCCGGGCCGAAGTCTGCGCCAAGACATATGTTGTAAGATGTTTTCTCTATAATAAAATATTGAAGGCTGAGCAACTGCAGCGGTGGTTTTCTCCCGATTTGGGTTTCCACCTAAAAATCCTGGTGTTCATGTGTGATCCTTTGTGTGATGGTTTATTCTGTTCTTACTGCACATGTTTACTTTTTATTGAACATCTGATGAATGAATGATGGAATAATATAAGTGAAGATTTTAATGACAGATCTATATATCTGTGTATACGCTAGTTTCATAAAGGGGATCCGCGTATATACGCTAGTTTACTGAAGGAAAGTAGCGTATGGGTTTTAAGGAATGAAAAAGTAAAAAGATTTGATTATGCAATAAATACTGATTCACCCCCCCTCTCAGTATTTTTCCCAACAATTGGTGCACGTATGTGTCCTTGTGCGTGCTTGATCGCTTAAAGGAGATCCGTCGCAATGGGAAGTCAAGAAGGAGTAATGTCTATAAAGCCACCTCTATTCAATGGAAGCAATCTGATCTTCTGGAAGGTACGTACAAAAGCATATCTGCAAAGTCTTGGTGCAGATGTATGGGCAATCGTGGAAGAAGGTTATCAATACCCGGCAAGTATTCCTACCGATGCAGCAGAAAGGAAGAAGTATGAAACCAATGCCAAAGCAGTAAATGTCTTGCTAGGAAGCATGTCTGAATCAGAATTTGCTAAAGTGATGCAGCTACATTCAGAAAAAGAAATATGGGACAAAATCATTCTAAGCTATGAAGGAGACACAAAGGTAAAAAGTGCAAAACTCCAAACTCTTAGAATTGAATATGAAAATTTGAAGATGCATAGTGATGAAAGTGTTGCCAGTTTCTTTCTTCGTCTAGATGATATTGTAAATCGGATGAGAAATTTGGGTGAAACCATAACTAATACTACTCTGGTGGAAAAGGTCTTAAGATCTTTGACTTCAAAATTTGACTCTAAAGTTTCAGCTATTGAAGAAAGGCAAGATCTGCAAACTCTTACTATTGTTCAATTACATGGTACTCTGACTGCTTTTGAAATGAGACAAGGAGGTCCTTCTCAAATAAGAGAAGTTGCTTTTAAGGCATCTACAAAAGGAAAGGAAAAGGAGGTTGTCAAAGAATCCAGCTATGTATCCGATGAAGAAGAAGCAAATTTCGTGAGAAAGCTCCAACTAGGTACTGGAAGATTCAAAGGTAAGCTTCCCTTCAAATGTTTTGAGTGTGGTAAAGTTGGTCATTATGCTGCAAAATGTCCTTATAAAAGAAAATAAGTAGTAAGAAGGAATAAAAACCGATCTAGCTCTAAGAAAAGTTACTATGCTAATGAAGATAGTGATGAGTCATCTAATAGTGAGGAAGAATGTGAAGAAGATCTTAGACTTCTCATGGCATTTGAACAAAAAGAAGAAAAGGATACTTTTATGGATGCTTTAGAGGAAAACGATTTTCTTGAAGAAAATAATCAACTCAAACTACGCTTAGAATATTACAAAATTCTCTTAGAAGAACAAAAGATAATCAGAGAGACCATTGAAAAGCAGCTTGAAGAAGCAAAGAAACATATTGAAAAACTAGAATGTGAAGTGGTAAGTCAAAGAAAAGAAGTTGAGAAAGCAAAAACTTTGAATCTTAGATTTTCTAAAGGATCTAAAACCTTAGATGAGACCATCAAGGTACAACGTTCTCCTCTTATAAAGACAGGACTTGGTTATACCGGAGAATCTTCTCAAACTTCAGCACCAAACTATCTAAAAGCAGTTACAGGTGGTTTACATCATTCAGCCACTCAGCAAGGGAATAAAGGATCTCTACAGGGAAAGCAGGACCATCTCAATTCAAGGAACACTAACAAGGATAGCTTTCAAAGACACTACAACCAACAGGTAAATTCAAATAGAAGATTCCATGATCGCAGAAATTTCTACTTCAATGGGCAATGTTTCACTTGTCACAATTTTTGTCATAAAGCTATTCAATGTGTTGCATATAAAACCATCATGACAAGAAAAGCAAGAAAGAAAAGGTTGGATACTGAACCAAAGAAGAATACCTATAACAATTTTTCTCCTCTTCAAAGTGAAGTTGAATGTACTTATTGTAATAACTGTGGCCATGAAGAATCTGAATGCAGGAACAAGATCCAGCCAAAAGAACATGTTCCCTCAAGCTCTAAAGTGTGGAAAAAGAAAGAACCGCCAGTTGAAAATTGTGGGATAGCATTATTTGCGGAAGGTGAAGAAAATCAATGGTACATCGATAGTGGGTGCTCAAGACACATGACAGGTGACAAAAGCAAACTTCATACTTATAATGCTCTAGAAAAGGAAAAGAAAGTTACATTTGGAAATGATACTCCTGCTGTAATTAAAGGAAAAGGGTCAATATTTCTAAAAGAAAAGGTGAAGGCTAAAGATGTCATGTATGTTGATGGATTAAGGCATAACCTGTTAAGTGTTAGTCAAATGTGTGATCAAGGTGCAGAAGTGGTCTTCAGTTCCAAAGAATGTGTGGTTCGTGATCTTGATACAGGCAGAATCATTATAAAAGGAAAAAGAAAAAGAAATCCAAGCAACCTGTATGTACTGAAAAACTACAAAGATCAGTGTTACTTGAGCAAATCTTCAGAAAATTGGCTATGGCATAGAAGGCTAGGGCATCTGAGCTTCTCACAAATCAACAAAGCAAACAGACTTCAAGTTGTTCGTGATCTTCCCAATATTAATCCACCAGAAAATATCATATGCGAATCTTGTCAAATCGGTAAGCAGACCAGAGTACGATTGAATGCCAAAGAAGGATCATCAAGTAAGCCTCTTGAACTCATTCATACTGACTTATGTGGACCTATGAGGAAAAAGTCACTACGAGGGGAAGAATACTATATCTTATTTATTGATGATTACTCTAGAATGTGTTGGATCAGGTTCATGAAACACAAAGATGAAGCATTTGAAAAATTTTAGATGTTCAAAGCACTGGTTGAAAATGAATTGGATCTAAAAATCAAGTGTCTTAGATATAATCGAGGTGGAGAATATACATCAAATGAATTCCTTGAATTTTGTGAACAACATGGCATACAAAGACAGTTCTCTGTAGCCGGCACTCCACAACAAAATGGCGTAGCAGATAGAATGAATAGAACAATTCAACAAATGGCTAGAGCTATGCTTAATGACACTGGAGCACCTAACACTTTCTGGGCAGAAGCAACTCATACAGCAGCAAACATTCACAACAAAGCACATGTTCGGGTAAACAATGATAAAACTCCATATGAACTCTGGTATGGAAAATCTCCCACTGTAAAGCATTTTAGAGTTTTTGGAATCAAATTTTTTATCAAAAATAATGATGAAAAGCTTGGCAAGTTTGAACCTAGATCAGATAAAGGAATATTTCTTGGTTATCCATCTTCAAGCAAAGCATACAGATGTTATAATGAAAGGCTTCGAAATATTGTTGAATGTATTGATGTTGTTATTGATGAGTCTCCTGCAGCCCCTAAAGAAGAAAATCAAACAACAAAAGAAGATGATGGTGACTTATTCCCCTCTACAGTAAATAGAAATGATATAGACAGTGAATCCAATGAAGAACCTGAAAATGATCTATCTGAAAAAGCTCCATCCAGATACGTTCAAAAGAATCATCTTGAATCTCAGATTATGGGAGACAAGGAATCAGGTGTACGAACAAGGAGAACTTTTGTGGGATCTTCTAGTCATCAGGCACTTCTATCCACAATTGAACCACTCGATGTCAATCAAGCTAGCAGAGATGAATGTTGGAACCAAGCCATGAATGAAGAGATTGATCAAATTGAAAATAATGACACTTGGGATTTGGTACCAAGACCACATGATAAAAATGTCATTGGAACTAAATGGATCTTCAAGAACAAGTTAAATGAGAATGGGGATGTTGTAAGAAACAAAGCTAGATTGGTTTGCAAAGGGTATACTCAACAAGAAGGTATAGACTTTGAAGAAACTTTTGCTCCTGTAGCTAGACTTGAAGCCATAAAAACGTTTCTTGCTTTTTCAAGTTATCAACAAATCAAAGTTTATCAAATGGATGTTAAATCTACTTTTCTTAATGGTGATCTAGAAGAAGAAGTATATATAGAACAACCGGAAGGATTCATTTTGGGAAATGATGAAAATCTTTTTTGTAGACTTAAAAAGGCTCTTTATGGTCTCAAACAAGCTCCAAGGGCATGGTATTATTGTCTTGACAAATATCTTCATCAACAAGGATTTTCAAAGGGGTCTGCAGACATCAACTTATACACAAAAGTTGAAAATGATAAACTATTGATTGTAGTGGTATATGTTGATGATATCATTTTTGGGAGTAACGAAGAATCTATGAGTCAAAAATTTGCTTCTGTCATGCAGCAAGAATTTGAAATGTCTTTACTTGGGGAATTAACATTCTTTCTTGGCTTGCAAGTGCATCAAACTGCAGATGGTATATTCCTATCACAAGCAAAATATCTTAAGCAAATTCTGAAGAAGTATGGCATGGAAGAATGCAAACCTGTAAGTACACCAATGATAATCGGATGCAATCTCAGTTCTCATGATGATTCTCCCACGGTGAATCAACCAGAATACAGATCAATGATAGGAAGTCTACTTTATCTCACCGGGACTAGACCAGACATTATGCATGCAGTTGGGATTGTTGGACGATTCCAAGCTAATCCAAAAGAGTCTCACCTTCAGGCTGTTAAAAGAATTTTCAAATATCTACAAGGAACTCAAGACTTTGGTCTATGGTATCCAAAGAATGCCGATCTTACTCTTCATGCTTACACTGATGCAGATTGGGCTGGAAGTGTTGATGATCGGAAAAGCACTAGTGGTGGTGCATTCTATATGGGACCCCGGTTAGTATCTTGGTTTAGCAAGAAGAAAAATTCTATTGCCTTATCTACAGCAGAAGCAGAATATGTGGCTGCCGCATCTTGTTGCACTCAACTCCTTTGGATGATGCAAACCTTACAAGATTTTCAAATCAAATGTACACCTCCTGCCCCCATTAAGTGTGACAATACAAGTGCCATCAGTATTTCAAAGAATCCTGTTATGCATTCGAAGACCAAGCACATTCCCATCAAGTATCACTTCTTACGTGAACAAGTGCTTGAGCAAAAGGTGAAGTTGGAGTATGTTCCCTCCAAAGAACAAGTTGTTGACATATTTACCAAACCCTTCCGCCAGTAAAGCGTTCTAGGCATTCAAGACAAGAAGTCGGGAGTGTTCTCTCGTCACCAAAGAACAACCGTACAATTGAAGGAGCGATTGATACGTTGCCTATGAAATACAACAAGATATACGCGAGTTCCTCGTACGTAAAACCGCATATCCCATCGTCGACAATTTTCCGTTCGGAGTCGTGGCCTTCTTCAAAGATAGTTGTTGCTGCTTGGTATCTCTGATACTGTTTGGTATCTTTGGTGGTGTTCCAGTCCTCATAATTCTATTTCTAATGTTTTGATAAAGATGCCTTGATGATTTGTTGGTAAAAGTGTTCAGGATGCACAAACTAAGGGGGAGCCTTAGTCATATGAAAAGGATGCGTGGATGCACAGATTCAGGGGGAGCATTAGCGTTGCTGAGTATAATGCATTATTGGCATTATGATGGTTCTGAAATATGTTCTCTTTCTTGAGGACTTTCTGGTGTTGGTCATAAATGGTCATATTTATATTCTAATGAAAAGGTCATGTTGAGACCCATGATGTAAAATTGTAAATTTCAGTCATGTAAGGACTTGTAAAAATTTGTAAACCCACTTGGTTGGGTAGCTGAGTCAAATTTTGTAAACCCACTTGGTTGGGTAGCTGAGTTGAAATGTGTAAACCCACTTGGTTGGGTACTTGAGTCTCATATGTAAATCCACTTGGTTGGATATTTGATGTAAGTATGAGTCTTTGGTGATAGGAAGTTCATAGAGTCCTGTACTTAATTGAAAAATATGTTTGAAGATTCAACATGAACTCAGGGAGAGCTTGGTCACGTCATTATATATATCAGATCTGCAGAATGCTTCTTCCACATGCGGAGAAAAGGGGGAGAGTATGTTGGTTTTGATCCACCCTTTGCCCTTGATGTCAAAGGGGGAGAGTGACATGGTGTTTGAATGAAGAAAAAGAATGGTGTCAAAAATGGGGAATGTGACATAGTGTCATTGTATTCTTAATGTACCTATCTGTTGTAGTACCCAAACACCATCATGGTTGCCATCAAGTCCAAAGGGGGAGATTGTTGGCAATATGATGCAGAGTGTTGTCCTTGATGGCAACCCACTGAATGAAGATGAAGACATGAGAATGTTGGCAGGTGTTGTCCTTGATGGCAAAAGATGTAAATCTGATATGAAATGATGTTTGTTAGCAATTTGATGAAGATGATGGCAACTTACTTGATGAAGTTGTGCTTAAATATGTCTTGATGAACTAAATCTGATGTATCTACAGTGAGTATAGAAGGAAATGAAGAAAGGAATTCAGTATGTGATAGATCTATGATGAAAAGAGTATGTCTCTAGGCATACGCGGATTTGCCTAAGGGAAGTCGCGTATGCACGTGGGAAAGAACGTGCCAAGTCGCGTATGGGAAAAAGTGCTCAAAAAGTGCAAAACCAGGGGTAACCACCATGGTATTGACCCATTGTATTGGGTAGTGATTCGTCTAAATGACCCCGTCCAGGAATACCATCAGAAGTAATGTAGTTTTGGGCTCATGGTATTGTTTTGGCACATGGTATTGAAAAAGGGGCTCATGGTATTGAAAAAGGGTAAACCTATATAAGGAGAAGAAATTCATTGTGCAAATTATGAGAATGGGTGCAAGATGTCTGAGCTTGAATGAATACCTCTCTCTAAAGTATATCTGAATGGAAAGGGTTATAGTTGAATGATAGATCTGAATGTATGATGCACCAATGATGAAGACGGGGATCTAGATCTGAAATGTACTTGTATTTGCTAGATCTGTTTATGGGATGATTGGATCTGTGATGAGGCGAACATATGTCTGAGGTAAAGGGTAAAATCTGAAGTAATGTATCTGTTGTGAAGAATTGCAATGACATAAAAGTCTAAAGAACCATACGCTAGTTCGCCGAAGAGGAAGCGCGTATATACGCGGCTTCGCTGAAGAAAAAGCGCGTATGCGCAATGAAATTGAATCTATAATATATACAGAAGTATACGCTGGTTTGTGTGAACGGAAGCGCGTATATACGCGACATCAGTGAAAGGAAAGCGTGTATGAAAACTAGGGTTTGCTGAAGGCTATGGTAAGAAATGTTTGATCTGTTCTGCTATGTTACTGCTATCTGTATTCTACAATTTTGAGTTGTCTGTATCAGTCTGGTTGTATGATTGAGCTTAAGTATGTGGAGTGGGTCCGGTCTGAAAATTTGATGAAACGTGGCCTGCAAGTTGTGTTCTATTGAAGTTGTTGGATCCAGTGTGAAAATTGATGAAACGTGGTCCATAAAGGTGCTGAGGGTTGTAGCCTTCAGTCAGGGGGTTGTAGCTCCCTTCCAGGTGAGGCTGGTAAACGAGAGCAGGGGGTCGTAGCTCCCTTCCAGGAGAGGCTGGTAAATGAGTCCGGGGGTTGGAGCTCCCTTCCAGGAGAGGCTGGTAAACGAGCGCAGGTGGGTGCCTGCGTGCTGGTAGGAGTCTGCACCAGCACATATGTTGTAAGATGTTTTGTCTATAATAAAATATTGAAGGCTGAGCAACTGCAGCGGTGGTTTTCTCCCAACTTGGGTTTCCACCTAAAAATCCCGGTGTTCATGTGTGATGTTTTGTGTGATGGTTTATTCTATTCTTACTGCACATGTTTACTGTTTATAGAACATCTAATGAATGAATGATGGAATGATATAAGTGAAGAACTAATGGCATAATTAGATCTCTGTGTATACGCAAGTTTTATGAAGGATATCCGCGTGTATACACTAGTTTGCTTCAGAAAAGTAGCGTATGGGTTTTAGAGTATGAAAAAGTAAAAATTTTTGAATATGCAGAACATCGATTCATCCCCCCTCTCAGTATTTTTCCCAACATATGTAACATGTTAAGAAATGGGAAAGAATAATGTGTGACATTTATCTTGCATAAATTGATGTTGAATCAAAGGATACATAGTTTAACCAAGCTACAGTTCGCTTTGGTAAAGACGGAGGAACATCTTAAAAAGCTACCTAAGAATACACCATATACAAAGTTTGAACATAAGTAATATATGCATTTTTCTTTTGCAGATATGTTCTTTTTTTAACCCAAGGTATCACTATAAGAAAAATATTGATATTGTAGAAATTGTTTGATGACCTCATTGAGGCAGATTTTTCTGATATCCTACATGATTTATACCTTGTCATATGTCAGGAAGGATTTAAATATGAATTAATATGTTCATGAAACAAATTATATTCAAATCTTATATATATAAAAGATAAAAACAAATGTCAATGTCTTCGTGTGATTTTTACTTGACTCTATTGTGGGCAGATTATAGGAACTGTGATTGGAACCAAGATGGGGAGACGATGCTTAAAATGTCTTGGATATGATCCATTTCTTGTTAGAGATCTTTTAGGCACATGCACCATCAATTTTGGAAATGTTTCTAGTAGGAATTCATGTCTTTTAATTTTCTAATTATTTAACCTCAGGGTTATTTTGGGCAAGCAAATGTTTTAGGAATGCTAAACACGACATCGGTGGACAGGTAAACAATTTTTTTTTATAATTTCAATTTCCATTCCATGATATCCTCTTTTTATTGTTTAATTGTATTTTGGAGGCTTCTTTTGATTTTTTTTTTGTCGTTTAACTGTGAAATTGAAAATACTTGGTATCATCTCCATTTAAACAACAACCAAAACTTGAAGATGAAATTAGTATTACAAGATGTTTATTGGAATCCTTCTAGCTATTTTGTGTTAAAATATTTTCATGAATATTAGAAAAGTTGACTTTCATGTTGTTATTTGAGTACATTTTGTTTATATACTTGACCAAGTTCATGCATTAGAAAATGAATTTTTTTTGCGAATAAAATGACAAGGATTAAACATCACACCTCATATTATTTGTTTTCACAAGTTATCTACAACTTGAGCTTTTTGGCATATAACTTAGTTGACATGATTGTTTTTAAGCTTTCCCTGAACGTTGAATACTAAGTTACTAAGGTGTTATTTTCTATATATGGTGACATTTTATTTGCTTTGTTTATATAGGTCATCTGGCCACATTATAGTTGCCACTATCACGCAACTGAAGAAAATTTGTTCGATTTTCTTACATGTATGGGGAAAAATGGCTTTGACATTTCTGATGTTGAGGTATATGTCATATAAACTATTTATAGTCAAATTCACTGTATATTATAGTGTTTATTGTTGTTCATGTCTTACACTCTACATTGTATCTTTTGTTTTCAGAAAATGAACTCAATATTGATGGTAAGAAGTAGAAATTGAAGAAAGAGGAGAGCAATAACATTGTAGTGACAAATGCAAAAAAAGAGAGAAGAGGACTGGTCTGGTGATACCCTTAGAGCCAATACTGAGGGCCAGGTCTTCAGAGTTGGTGAATTCACCTGCAATGCCTTGGCAACATAATGATAATGTTTTGAAGTGATGAAACATCATTTCATGTATAAATTGTAGTCCAACCAATATTAAGTTGGAAACTCATTGTAATACTTTAACATTTCATATAATATAATTTGTGGTTGAAATTATTTATAATTTCACTTGATATTGTTTAGTATTATAATTAACATATGCAACTTTATGTTTTCATATTAGATGAACATGCACATTGTATGATATTTTTAAAAATATACAAATTAATTTATGTTGATTGATAATGAGCACATAAAATCAATTTAAAACTACTAAATTAGTAGTTTATATTGATTAATGATGAACACAAATAACATAAATATATGACTAAATTAGTAATTTATAATGATTATTAATGAAAGTAAATGTAATGAATATAAACTAATAAATTAGTCATTTATATAATGAATATGAAACTACCAAAAAAATATAAATGACCACTGCAAATGATAAATTTTTTATTACAAATAATGACTAAATTTTGCATATATATGACTATTAGTAGCTAATTTACAGTATCTTATAACATGACCAAAAATTTAGTCATATTTCTTTGGTCATTAATTAGTTTCAAGCAATGACTAAAATTTGCATATATATGACTATTAGTAGCTAATTTACAATATCTTATAACACAACCAACATTTTGGTCATTTTTTTTTGGTCATTAATTGCTTTTCTCAGGTGATTATATAGTAATATATTTTGTGGTATATTTAGTCATTCATTGTGACAATTAATGACCAAATCAATGATTGAATTAATGACCAAATCAACGACTAAATTAATGACCAAATATACTACTCAACAAAAAAATTGAGATAACCAATTAATGACTAAGTTAAAAATGAGTAAAATTTGTTCGCGTTATAAGATACCGTAAATTAGCTACTATTGGTCACCGACCGAAAAATAGTCGTTTATATGCAAATTTTAGTCATTTTTTTAGTAACGAATTAGCTATTTTGTACTAGTGTGCAAGGTCATGGGACACATATTCCAAGCTTAATGTTGGGAAAAAATCATCCTAGTGTAGGTGTTCATTTCATTTTATTATGGCTAAAGGAAATTGGCGAAGGAAATGGAAAAGGATTTGGAAGGGCTTGAGGCATTAATTGGCATTTTATTTATGAAATAATGGAAATTAGGAGAAAAGTAAGGTGAAAGTTCACATGTTTCATGTGAGGGGGAAATTGAAGGAAAATAATGGAAAATGAAGAAAATAGAAGACTCATTCATAAAAATGCTTCTAAGGATCAATTGGAAAGATTTTGCTAAGGCTTTTGTCAGTTCAATTTTGGAGCTATCCTTTTATTCTCTCTCTCTAACACTCTTTCACACTTAGATTTTTCTTGGAGCACTTCAGCTTTGGATCAAGAAAGGTATAAAAGGAAAAGCGGAAGCAAATATAAATAAAGGAAGATTAGGATCAAGCAACTACACTACGTTTACTTGCATGTATTGATTTACATCTATCGTTTCCTTACTTTATTAGGAATGCATGGTTATTCATGTGTGTTCTTGGTTATCTTGCTATAATTCACATGGGTTTTGTAAGGTGAGACAATTTTTTTTAATCCTAGCCCTTATATTTTCAGATAACCATGGTGTGATGGGGTTATCATGTTTTAGCTGAGCTAGATTGTCGGATGGATTCAAAACTAAGTGAGGAAGATATTTGAATGAAATCAGACATTGCCTAGTGATCCCTGAAATAGACCATGGATTGTGGTAAATCGATTGGCATAGTAACCCATGAACGATATTGTGGGTTGCGATAAATCCAGGTATTGTGTTCCTTGGTGGGACTAAGAATCCTCGGTTTATGAATGGAGGGATATATGGTAAAGCGTAAAGGTGGCTTCCCTTGATCAGGCCAAGGAATCCTTGGTAGGTGAATGGTGGGATATATGGTAAATCTTGGAGGGTGGTGTCTTGATCATGTCCTAGTGATCCCTGGATCAGACTCTCGATTGCGCTAAATCCTAGATACTAGGAGAGAGGAAATTCGTCACGGTGTAGATGGAGGAATCCGGTGGCATCCATGCTTTTTTATGGCCTATTGATATGGTGAGGATTTCGGTAAAACCTGTTTTTATTAATGAGAGTGAGGTGGTTTAGCCTCGGGAATCCCTAGTTGATTTGTTTGGTTTTGAGTCCCACCTTCATGCTTGTAATATGGCATGGGAGTGATTGATTGAAAAAAAGAATTGGTTCATCCAATCTATGGTTGGGTGGTCTATGGAAGTCCTAAACCTAGTTGGATTTGCATTCGTCAATAAGAGTTCCTTCCCTTGGTATTTTTTGTTCAAATTTACTGGTTCATATGTTGCATTTATGGATGTTGTATCCTTGTTATTTATGTTTTTTTTTTATGTTATATATGAGTATGTTTTATGAAAATGATGATGTATGGCTCTCATCATGTATCTATTTATAGACGAGTTAACAATGAATATATGACCCAACAGATCATAATTAAGCTAATGTTATAAGGCAACAATTCTTATTAGTGATTCTCAGATAAGTATGAGACCCTTATGCTTAGATATCTTACTATTATGACTGTAGATTAAAAGCTCATGATGTGTTTGATAAAATGTATGTCATGGTTTGGATTTGTTAGGTCAAGTACTTGATCAATTTTTTTTTAGAAACTTTGTCTTGGTGTCATTTATATTCTTGTAAAGTCTCATCAAGTTTTGGGAAGTGGTTTGGAGAGTATCCTTTCAAAATTTGCTTAAATCTCGTACTCTATGGCACAGAACAAGCTGAAAAAAAATCCAATATTTCCCTTGTAGACATCATGGGAGTGACTATAGTGTTTCACTCACATGCATGCCTTGTTATGGGAGAGACTATGGGTTGAATACATTGAAAGGCTAGATTAACTTAGGGGATGGGCACTTGGAGTGGCGGGATTTGCTTTTGGGGGTTTTGTAGAACCTCAGGGAGGTTTGTATGGCATTGGTTAGTCAATTCCACTTCCGTCACTGCACTTAGGGAGTTAAGTCATATCATAGTAGCCACTCATCACATGCTTACCCCAACAGACTAGTTAACTTGGGTAAATGTGGGAGAAGGGTGTTAGAGTATTTTTTCCACATCCACAAGAGATTGCATAAACACCTTTGTTTCCTTTAATATTAACTTGGTCTTTAGAATGGTCAAACATTTTTTGTAATTAAATAGAAGGAGAGAAGGAAATAATAATTATTTTTATTATTATTATATTATATTATTATTATCTTAACTATTATTATGGTTAATTATTATAATCATTATAATGATCAATATTAGAATGATTAATATTATAATAATCAATTATTATTCATTTCTCACATTATTATAATTATAATATTGCTTCATTATTTTAATTATTTTTATTACATTAATTACATTACACTTTCTAATTTTTACTTAAATTTTAATTAACCACTCTTTTAATAAACCTCTCTTTTATTTAATTTTTCCGACATAACATCTTTAACATTACAGATTAATAACTATTTATTTACAGATTTTTGTCAACTAAATAATCTAATATTCTTCCATGGATTTCCTGATGTTGGGAAGCGATATTTAGCACGAAACATGGATAAGAAAATTCACCATGTAGGACTTGAAACATGGTTCATGATATTTATTATCATGCAAAGCAAGACATCTAAAACCCTCTAAATTTCCTTGTACACAAAAAATTTATATATGTAGTCCTTCATCACAATTCCCTTTGACATTTTTGAAGTTGGGAGTAGGAGATAAAGTTTCTAGTAGGGTTTCCATATTCCTGCAACACAAGTGCAACATTAATCTAAAAATATAGTGGGAAAATTTGGATAAATAACATCTAATATGAAATGTTTATGTTGGATTTAAGAGACTATAATAAAAACATGAAAACCAACATGAAGAATACGAAGAAAGAAAATTGGGGGCATGAAGCCCCCAAAGGGGAAAACATATTAAATACTAGTCCCCGTTATTTAATTTATGTTAAAAATGGTCCCACATATAACTATAGGTGACCATACTAACTTATTTAGTTAATCCAACTCTATAACTATGTTCTCAACCAAGTGTTTTTTCGTAACTTCCTTTTTTTCACATATCCTAAGTAGAAGTTACTATAATATATTCTCCCTTAATGAGCTCTTGTGATCTTCATATGCATCACTCTACTCTCTTTGAAAAAATGATTACATCATCTTTGTTTTCATTTCTCCTTGACTTCATCTCAACTTGATGCAAGAGTATTGGAGCTTTTAAACTATCAAACCATTGGAGGAAAATATTCGAAAAGGGGGTCTTGACATTTTGAGAAGAATTCATATTATTCTATGTAAATATTGTATTGAGTTGTTTTATTCTATGGTATCTATGTGAATGAGTAACGAGCCTAATTTTTTTTTTTGGATAGGTAATATTTTTTTGATATGTTAAAATAAAACCTTCCTTGTAAATAATGAGAGATTCTAACAATAGATTGAGTGATTTTAGGATTTAGAAAAATAGAATTTATTAAGTGGTTTTAGAATTTGTAAAATATGTGATGTTTCTAAACTCTATCTATTATAAGGATATGGGAAATAAAAAAGAGAGTAAGTGTGAGTAAAATATAGGATGGCGAAATGAATGTGAAGTAAGGACATAGAGAGAAAAGAGATGGTCTGAGTAGATGTATGTAAAAAGTATGTTAATGAAATGAATTTTTCATTATATGACTTTCTATGAATGATTATGTGATTCCAATTTGAATGTATCAATTTAGAATGAATGGTATATATTGGAAATATATCATATGAAGGAAAAATTTTATTATTATGCGATTTGAGGAAATTAATTAAGAGAAGAATTCAACACATGCATATATTTTTTTGTGTAATTTTTATTGTGAGATCAGAGAACCACATGAAGAAGTGGTTGATGGCTTAAGGGAAACTTGATGTCAATAGTGCACTGACATCACAAAAGTAGAGAAGTTGAAGACACATGAAAATTCAAATTTTCCTTCCTTAAGTGGTATGAGAGTAGGCTTGTTTTTTGGGAAGGTAAATTGGAGAAAATATACACACTTTTGAGGAGATTCGGACCTTGCAACTTCAAACTTGGAGAAATTGATGAAGTAAATTTGTTTTACTTTGTAATTTACATTGTTAATTTACTACATGGATTAGGCTCTTAACAGAAGGTTGATAAATAACACTGAAGTTCTTTGAGGATATGAAAGTGTTTCTCTGCTTTTGGAGTAGAATCATGGTTTTTAATATTTGAGGGATAATGAAATATGAAATAGTATATATGTAGACAAATGAAATAGTTCCAACAAGAGAAGTTGGATATAAATATGATGATGTGAACAAATTTATATTAGATTCATTGTCATAATGAACATATCTATGTTTGATTGAAATTGTTAAATGTTAATTTGTAGAAATAAACTACTGAGAGGATAATTGCGGTTGAAGATGTGAGGATATAGATCTTACAACACATGCGCGAGTTTAGTTTTTGTAAAATATGATTGGTGAAATTCCTTTATATGAATAATTTTATTTGATCAAGAAATTAATATTTGCAAGTTAATATTTCGGAGAAAGTCACTGGAGTCTTTTATAAATGAATGTGCTTTGGGAAGAAAGTAGAATATATTTTTCTTTAGAAGGAAATATGAAGGAGAAGCATGTTATTTGGATGAGGAAGAACAGTGGAATAATTCATCAAAATAATCAACATAAATATTGGAGATGATTGTAGTAGTAATATGAATATTCAAAAGAGATCGAATAAGAGGTAATTTGGCATTTTTATTTTTAACTAATTTGTGAAAGAGATTGGTTTCTTACAAGTCCAAGTGGTGTAAATTATTACAACAAGAGGACTGTAACATAGAATAAGTTTTGTTTTTGGATACTATGACAAATCACTTGTTCAAGCTTAAAATTGGAAGAAATAGGACAAGAAAGGTTCCCAAAGATGTGAGAAAGATAATTGCATAAGCCAAAATATCAAGGAGCGCTTAGAACAAGGATTTTTTGATGGAGAGAACATAAATATACCAAAAGGTTGAGCTAAGGATAAAAATTAAGGATATATTAAGTAAAAGGTAATATAGAAGGCTTGTCAAAAAGGCTTGATTGTAGATCAAAATGAGACAAAGAAAGCTCATAGAGAAAGGAGAAGTTTGAGTACCGATTTTTGTTGGGAAAAATACTAAGAGTGAGAGGGGTGAATCAGTATTTAGAGCTCACTGATAAATTTGAATTTTTCTTTACTAAATTCCATACACGAATTTAATTAACTCAACTCACGTATACATGCGGATATACCAACAGAAACTTATGTATACTGATATAAATGTTTTGTTAGATGAAATTTCAGAAACAATAGCTAACTCAACTTATCAGTTATGCATAAGTTAATTAAGCAATAAATATGTGGAGTAACAGTAGAATAAATCATCACACAAGAGCATCATTTTTTGAACACGGTCTCCTAAAGCTGTGAATTTTGTCCATTTTTGTATATTTTTTGCATTATTTAGTCTATTGCAGGGATTTTGGGGTGGGTCAAAGACCCGAAGTCCTTGTAATGTGTCAAGGGTAGACAAAGAGTCCGCAAACCACAGTTTGCAAACCATTGGATGCATAGGCTAAATTAGTATAAATAGAGGAACCTTTCTTAGTCCTAAAGTAGGAAATAATTGAGATTGATGCTAAGCACGGATTGTTAGACCCGTTGTCGGGTTGTTGGGTAATGAATCCTGCTGGCTATGTGCGTGGACATCCTCAGTCCTACTGTGTGTGGACCCTGCTGGCTATGTGCGCAAGTGGTATTTAGGGATTGTAAGTGGATTTTGGTATTAATATATATGAGAAGTATTGTTGGATATCTGATGCTATCTATATCTGTATGGTTATGATTGATGTGAACCTGGGTTATATGATTAAGTTGTGAAAGTATTTGTTTAATTACTATGAACTGCGAAAGTATCTATGTTTCTGATATATGTACCTATGATCTCTTAATTACTGCACTTATAAATGTTCTGTGCTAATAATTGGTACTGTGCACATGGATGCAGAGGTATTTATTAGATATGTGCATAGGAATAGCTCTGTTATACTATGGGTAATATTTTCAATAAGCTTGTGAATAGATCTATTTAGTTCGAACTTGATAAGCTAGGAACACAGATCTATTTGACTTACCTACTCTCTCTGAGGGTGCGGAAACCTGGTTTCGGCACCCTCCCATACTGATTTGGGTGAGACTTTGGCCTGCACAAGTAGGTCACTGCTGAAAGGACTAGTAGTATATGGGTTTGTTGGCAAACCCTAACCTCCGAACCCGGGTCAGGACTCTTCGAGCCAACAAATGGTTCCATTGCCAGGACTAGGAGCATTTTGAGAGAGATATCGGGTAATTCCAATAACAAATTGGAGACCTGAGAAGAAAGATATCGACGAATGGTTCTAAAAGAAAATTATAGAATTCACAGTAAGGGAGAATCGCAGTACAAAGCTGACCACATAGAAGTGGAAGAATAAGTACATTTTCATAGATATCTACGAAATTTTCTTTGTGACATTTGCAACCGAGCTTTAGGAGTGGCTCGCAAGGCTCGTAGATTTCCAAAAGTGTTGGAAGAATGAACGGGTCACGCCGTGGACTCGGAGCTGATTCAAAAGTTAGAAAATATTGATAGCACCATCACTTGCACAATAGATCACTAGGTGGACAGTGTGATAGGAGGGTTTGTGACAGATTTTGCAATTGATCAATTTGTGTCCTACTCTGAGGCAGAACGAAGGTTCTTCAAGGGTTTGTAGGGTAAGTTTCTAAAAACTCTTCCATTACTGATTAAGATCTTATTGTGTGAAAAGAGAATTTTTTGCAGCCATACAGAGTGAATAAGCTCCGATCAAAGTGAGGGTACAACGTGCAGTGGTAAGTACTACAAAACTAACCAAGAAGGAGATAGATCTATCTATATTCCAGTAAGGGAATTAGATATGCAATTATCTCTGACTACAGCACTGTCGATCCAACACAGGGGTAAGAAATCACCCGTACCTCCTCCCCCACCAGAAGACGAGATGGCCTTGCACATGAAGCTACCTACCTTCAAGGGCGTAGGGGATGAAGACATGGATCGATTATGGTTTTTTGCAGCATCAGTGTGGACTGTGCATAACATGGCCAGTGACACTGTGAAAAGGGCGCAACTATCCCTTGCCTTTGAAAGAAGAGCCTTGGACTGATATATGGGATACATAGCTCAGCATGCGAATGCGACCATCGAAGAGATTAAGAATTCCTTGAAACAATAGTTCAAGAAGCCTAAGTCCTACTCTCAGATAGTGAACGATCTAAAAGGCTTCAAGCAAGGACTGTCTGAGTCTATATTGGAGGTTGAAAAACGGTTAGAGAAGGTAATTAGAGAAGGAGTATTTATGTATGATGACAAGAAGGACATGGAGTGGTTCATTGCTATGCTGCTGCCCCACTTGTGTGTGCCAATGGGACATCAAGCCATTGAATCGTAGAAAATGCCTTAGAGATTGTGATGAAGCTGGAAGCTATGCTAAGGGATGATACCTAGCTAGGAGTACAAAAAATAAAAGGATAGTTAGAGGCAATTCATATGGAGATCCAAAATTTGCAGAAGGAATGAGGAGCAGAGGCTAGCCTTGACAGGTGGTGCATACGATGTAGGGTGAATCGCCACACCAAGGATAAATTTACGCTGCTAGAATATTACATGCAGGCTAGGGGACCCAGCCCATTGTGTCCTAGGGAAGTTGTGGGACCAAGTGGGTCGGTGTGGTGGTGCGATGATTGTCATGTGGCTAGGCTACATGATACCAACCATTACCCCCGCCTTGACGCATATGTCCCCGAAGTGAAGCAATAATGGTATAGGTTTTTTAGATCTGTAGGACATGATGAGAAAGACTACCGGACCTATGATGTAATGTTAGACAGAGGAAACCTATATAGGGTACAATCAGACCCTTCCTCACTAAGGTCCCCTTCCGTTTTGGGCAGCCCCCCAGCTAGTTGTAGGGGAGGGGGCCAAGGTATAAGCGAAGGTAGGGGGAGAGGACAATTGATTTTCTATAACTCTAGAGAAATATGGTAATTTTCAAGGGACTGCACAAACCCTGCAAGAAAATCTTGCAGATACTGTAGACAACTGGATCATGTGATTGAATATTGCCCGATTCTGATAGCCAAGATGCAGGAGAAGCAACAGACACCTACACAGAATGTACAAAGGGTCAAGGAAGAACCTCAAGATGAAGGACCAAGTGTTAATGTTATAAAATGTAGCCGCATGGCCACCGGAGGAGATATGGAGAAAGCTAAGGCAGATTCTCTTATCCATAAAGCGGCCATTATACAAGAAGGTTTAGACTTACAGAAGGAAAAGGAAACCTTTGTCGCAGCTCGCCAAGACTTTGCTAAGTTTGAGGCACGTACTCCTCAAGCCCCTATGAACCTCAAAGCAGATGATGAGGTCAAACCATTCTTGCAGACCCCTCATACTTAAAATTCATGAAGTTTTTGTTCAACTAAAGGGCTATAGAGAACCTCCAAGACTTGATAGATAGTTGCGCAGAAAAAACAACCCCAGCTATGGAAATTATGGATGTGCACAAATTATATAACCATAAGAAACTCACTGGTTGGGAGATACAGTTGACCGCGCAGATTGGTGATTACGAGAAGGATCAGGTTATTCTAGACTTAGGATCAGATGTGAACGTACTACCTAAAAAAACTTGGCAGCAAATGAAAGAACCTAAGTTAGAATGGTCCACTATCCAACTGCACATGGCTAATCAGTAGAATATCATACCATTGGGAAGATTATTAAAGATCGTGGTAGATATCATAGGGGTTAAGGTTCGAGATGACTACGAGATCATTCAGATTGTAGAAGATGTATACCCCTATCCTATGCTTCTAGGATTGGACTGGGCCATAGATATGGACGATATTATCAATTTGAAAAAGAGAATCATGATGTTTGAAAGTAAAGGAACATGGGTGGTAGTACTTCTAGATCCCACAGAAGGAGAAAGGTATACAGAGCCAGTGCGTGAGGAAGAAGAGGTGGATCACATCTATAAGTTAACTACAAGGGAAAAATACTAGATCAATCCTACGACCGATGGTGTGCTGTGTTGGGAAAAAGATAGTGAATGCTCCTCGGACTCTAACAGAGAAATAGAAAACTGGAAAAATCAGTTGCATGATGTCTTGGCGCTGTGCTGCCTGTAAATCACAAGTGAATTCCACTGCATATCTTCAGAGGTAAGAGACCTACCCTACTTTTATGGTTCCGGTAGTATAAAAGAGTTTTTGTGAACACTCGAAGCTGAGGTTCCTAGAGAATGAATGTTATGGGCCCTTAATCTAGCAGTGTGTGTAGCACCTGCAAGATGCTGGGACATGCATAAGGAGGTGTTCTAGGACTGGGAGGAATGTCGGGACATGATGATCCTACGATTTGAGCCTCCGGTTGAGGTGCATGTCAAGACATTCCTTAGCCCAGGGGATTCACGTGAACACTTGTTCACTTGGATGGAGAAGTGGTACGACCAAACTATAGAGGAATGGGTTCACTTGTTTATTCATGCACTGGGACCAATCCCCACTGCATGGTACCTGGATGCGGAGCTACATCAACACACCTGCCACTGGGAAACTTTGAAGGATGAATTCATAGGAACATTTTGACTAATAGGGGGCTCAAAGGTGCCTAACAAAGCTCTGCAGGATATAGATACATTTTTGTTTGGTGAATCCAGCTCCTCTGCAGCATTTGGGGCACTAACGTGGGAATTGAAGATGCAGGATATTTTCAATTGTTGTAATATAACTATAGAAGAGTGCGATGAGGATCCGTGCAATGTCTCTATCCTAAATTCGGAGGGGGAGCGCGCAGTTGCAGGACCTCCATTGTACTCTGTGGATGTGACAAAGCCTCTGAAACTATGATAAGTCAACATTGGCATGACAAAGTAGCCTAATTTGGCTAAAATTGGGGACTACTGGGATGATGACACTATAAGCAAAATTGTTGAATTGCTCACAAAATATCAAGACTTATTTCCAACCAAGTTTTTGGAGCTTAAGGGGATCACAAGGGACCTAGGGGTTATGCGCATCATGCTAAAACCAGATGCACACCCTGTAAAAAAACGACCTTATCGGTTTAACTCTAAGTATAAGAAGAAGGTTAAGGAAGAAATCGATAAAATTCTTGCTGGAGGTATTATCGAGCTGGTCAAGCAGTCAGATTGGGTATGCCTGATGGTGGTTCAGGAAAAGAAAATGAAGGGGTAAATCCAAATCTATGTGGACTTACGCATGTTGAATGATGCCTGTGTACATGACCCCTTTCCGACACCATTCTCAGATGAGATATTGAATAGAGTAGGAGGCCAGGAAGCGTACTTGTTCACTGACGGGTTCTCAGGATACCATTAGAATAGAATCATACCAGAAGATCACAGCAAAACTATGTTTTCCACTGAATGGAGATCCTTCCAATATACATTAATGCCGTTTGCACTCAAGAATGCCCCTGCTATCTTCTCGTGAGTAGTTGTCGCAGTGTTCAAAGAATTCATCCACAAATTTTTGGAGGTGTACTTCGATGATTGGACTGTCTTCAGATTAGTAAAGACACACATTTCAAACCTACACATGATGTTGGACACCTACCGAAAACACCATATTACCCTGAATATCAAGAAATGTATCTTCTGCGTACCCTTCGGAATCTTGCTTGGACATATAGTTTGGTGACAAGGGTTGATGGTGGACCCTGTGAAAGTTGAAGTTATCATTAATTTGGTAGCACCTACGACTGAAAGCTGCATTAGATCCTTGGCCATACCAGCTACTACAGAAACTTCATTCAGGGATATGCACTGATCACAGCACCTCTGGAAAAGCTGCTTAAGAAGGATGTTTCATTCTTTTGGGATGACGAGTGTCAGAAGAGCTTTAAGCTACTCAAGGAAAATATGGTCTCTGCGCCTATCCTTATTTTTCCTGATTGGGCGAAGGTATTTCATGTTCATGTTGATTCTTACGGAATCGCCCCAGGAGCGGTCCTTATGCAGCCTAGATCTAGAGACATTGATCACCCAATCACATTTTCTAGTCGAAAACTCTCGGGTACGAAGCGCAATTATGCCAGCATCGAGAGGGAATGGTTGGCCATGGTCTATGCACTACAAAATTATCAACACTATCTATTAGGAAGTCACTTCAAAATGTTCACATATCATTCAGCTTTGAAGTACCTGGTGAATAAGCCTGTGTTTGGGGGGGGGGGGATCTACCGATGGCTTTTGCTCTTCCAGGAGTATGAATTCGAGATCATTTTCAAACCAAAGAAGTTGAATGCTAGGCCAGCTTACTTGTCTCAAATAGAGAGTGGTGAGGATTGAACAACTTGGAGGAAGGGTTGCTTGATGCGTAACTATTTTCTATTAAGGTGGTTGATGCGCACTTCGCTGACATCATTCAGTTCCTGACTACGAGTATGGCACTTGTGAAATATTCGGTGCAACAAAAGAAAGAGTTGGTAGCCTGCGCTTCATATTTTACCATCATTGTAGTACATATATATAATATGGGAGTAGATGAAGTGTTGCACAGGTACGTCCTGGAGCATGAACGTCATGATATCTTGGCAGAAGCCCACGACGGGGTAGCAGGAGGTCACTATGCAAGGAAAGAAATGGCGTAGAAAATCTTAAGATCTAGCCTATGGTGGCCTACCTTGCATACTGAATCTCATGACTATTTTAAATCCTGCAATACATGCCAACGAACAAGAAGGCCATCACATAGAGATGAAATTCTTCTTCCGCCGCAAATGGACCTGGAAGCCTTTGAAAAATGGTCCATCGATATTGTGGGACCTATTAACCCACCCTGAAATAATATAGGTGCGCGTTACATTATAATTGCTACTAATTATGTTACTAGGTGGGCCGAGGCACAAGTAATGAAGGACTGCACTGCAGATACCGTTGTGCACTTCATCTTTGAGTAGATTCTAACCAAATTTGGATGTCTGAAAATCCTGATGAGTGATAGAGGTACGCAGTTTGTCACTGAAAAAATACAGGCCTTGACAGAAATTTTTTGGATCCATTATGTGAAAATCACTCTGTATCAACCTTAGGCAAACAACGCGGTCAAAGCTTTTAATAAGGTCTTGGAGCACGCACTGACGAAGGTTTGTAATTCCAATTGCAGCGACTGGGACATGTACATTTCGTCTAATCTATGGGCTTACCGAACCACCTGTAAGAAGTTGACAGGAAAAAAACCATTTAGGATGGTCTATGGTAAGGAGGCCATTATGCCCATGGAATATATTGTTCCTAGCCTGCGCATCACAACCTTCAAAAATATGGCAAATTCTGATATCCTGGAGGAGAGGTTAGGATAGCTTGTGGCTTTGGAGGAAGACCGTTTCGTCACCAACTTCCATCAGCAGGTTTAGAAGACATGCGATAAGGCCTAGCACGATCGACATATTCATCAAAAAAAATTGTGGAGGATGACTTAGTCCTTCTATATGATAGTCAATTTTTGAAACACCCAGGGAGGTTTCGAGAACACTGGCTTGGACCCTATACAGTTAAGGAAATCACAGATGGTGGAGTTGTTCCAATAGCTACCCTACGCAGCGATATGCTACCCATCTATATCAATGGAAGTCAGCTCAAACCATATCGGATCAAATTACTATATGGTTGGAGTAGTTGTATGAAGTGGGATAGCCCCACCATGGAAGGTAAGCGCAACAGGTAGCATGCTCCGTGCAGGAGGCAGCCGCAGGATTGGACGCCAGGGGAAGTGCGCCGGTGGCACTGGAATAAACTCAGAATGCAGCAGATGCACTAGGACCATAGGATGTTTGTTAAAAGCGCAGTGGTATGCTGGGAGTGCAGGGGTATGCTGAGTGCACCAAGGGTGTGAAAACTAGCCATTGCAACAATCAAATCAGGTAAAAAGAAAAATTTACCGTTGGAAGGAGAAAACGACTGACATTTAATGGGGCAATTTCTGGAGATTTTTTACCATTTACTCGAACGTAAGTTCCAAGTGAAGTCTACCCTACCATTGAGTGATCACAAAAGCTATAAAACAGGCAGGATAGATCAGACAAGGGTTCTGTATCGAAATAATAGCTTGTACTTGGTATGTTTGTCCTTGACAAATTTTTATTGTAAGAATTTTTGTGCCTATAGCGTCTCTTTCATGTCCGAGAAACCTACTCCCTCTGAGAGTATCAATCCCTAGTTTATCTTTCATGACAATATGATGACAACGAATCCTACCGAACCCTCGGAACCAGTGACCTCAACATAACAGGGAATTGAGGAAGTGGTGGAGATTGAGTCCGAAGCTGAAGAAGTTTTCTCCATGCTAGTCACAAAGAAGGGAAAGGAAAACACAGAAGGCTCAGGGAAACCCCCAAATCCCATGAAATGGGATGGAGGGAAGCCCCATAAATCCCCGAGAAATGTAAAATCCCCGCATGTGACGCTCTATGCACGTGTTGCTCAGGAAGAGGCCCAACCTGCCAACCCAATCAACTAGTTACCTCCCTTCGTCTAGTTGCACAGGCCTTCGACGCACATGCCAAATAACCTCGATGACCTGATCACTTATCTGCAGATGCTACTGACCCCGGGAGAGGTCCTCGTCATTGGTGAACCTTTTCGAAGGTTCCATGAGATCAAATTTGATGATCAGGACTTGTTTAGTTTGGGGGCCTTCCCTGAGCTGGCACCTGAGTTATACCTTGACACGATTCAGGCAGACAATGGGATCAAAATTTTTCCCCAATGCTGGGTGCGTGGATTGGCCAGATCCGGGCTCCTGAACTTGCTAAGGATGCCATGCTTCGGACACTACAACATCACGGACCGGCTAGACCGACAGTTGCTCGCCCTAATTCATGATGGCTACCTATGGATCTAGGACAGGATCCCCATCAAAGTTACACTGCTTCATAAACTTACTGGCCTTCCCATGAATGGACCGAACCCTCTAGATCGCATGGGCAAGAAGTATGAGGGGGAAACTTCTAAGTACGTGCACAAAACCTACCATGTCGAGCCAAATACTAGAGGCTTTATAATCAAGTCCATCAGTGACCAAGGCACAGAGTTGGACACCATGTTGTTGGCATGCAAGATGATGAGAAAATGTTAGGTCACCTCTGTTCCCACATATGTAATTTGGTTAGTGGGCCAATGCGGGAAAAGGGTATGCTTCAACTAGGCCCAATATTTGTGCGATGAGTTTTTGGCTAATGTCTAAGAGTCACAGGAGCAGGGATGAGCCTTTTGTTATTCATGGTTGATGTTCCTCATAGCGTTGGTTGCCTAGGAATCCCCTACGGAATTAGTCCTCCCTGAGCTCTCCCTATACATGTGTGAAGGGGCTCATTATGCGCACTTGTGGGACTCAAAGGATGCGTAGCGCATCGAGGAAAACCAAGTCTTCTTGGTACTCTTCTAGAGTAGCTTGGCATCAGCTATCAATTCCTAACCACGCTTGTCACCCACAATATATGACAGATACAAGAGCATTACATCCTTCCAGGTAACTATGCACAACGTCCAACTTCGATGCCACAAGGATAAAGCCTAGACCTCGCTCCCTTATGTCGAAGCATAAAAGGTATCTTTTTAACACCTATTTATCTCACATTAATTATCAATTCAGGAGCGAATTTTTGTTTCAAGAGAGTACTCTGTCTAAGGAAACAATTTATCCAAGAGTAATGCCTTGCAATATGTAGTACAGTGTTCAAAATACAAGAGTAAATGGATGCTTGTAAAGAAATCTAGTTACAGTAAAATAAATGGAAATGCTCTGAAACCTTAATTAAACCAATCTGCAAAAAATCGATCAGGGATACAGTAAAAATAACTCCTTCCCTTAGAAATCGATGCAAGATAACCAATCTAGGGACTTGGAAATAATAACCAGTTTCCTCTACAGTTGGTGATCTTAAAGCAATCGAAATGAAAGCAAACTCAATCTTTGTGCTGATGAAAATAACTGAAAGGAACAGAATCTGGAAACTAATGAAATTAAAATGAACAACACATTGAAATCAAACAACAATGTAAATGAATAAAAAAATAAAACTAGAAGAATCGAGCAACAAATATTATCTCATGGAATTGACCAACAAAACTCTATTAAACGGAAAATCCTATTGAACAACAAACTGAATAGCAAAGTTTTATATCTGCACTTTGAAATGAACAGCAGTTAAACGAAACAGCAAATGGAATGGAACATCAAATGCCGAACAGTGAAGCATAACAAGATAAGTAATTCAAGGATTAAGATTCTTCTTAAATGGGGAAGGAACGACAACGCAATCCATTATAATAAAAGAGTAAACTATTAAACACAGAATTGTGAATTAATTAAGATAGAACCAATATCACTTTCGTGAATCCAAGGATGTTGTAAATAAGGCAATATGTTGTCTCAATTAACCCACACTGTAAGAAATAGGATTCAGATCATACAATAATGAAATAACTCATAAACAGAGTGTGTCATACATAAAGACAGTAAAATGATAAAAAACTAATGAAATAAACTCACAGTAACATGTATGTAGCAAATCGATCACACGCTGCAGGAATTGGAAATATAACACAGAGGAGTAGTTCACGCTGCTAGGGGTTGGGCCCTTAACCACCAGCAGAGACTGCTCAAGCTACTTCAGATGATGCGAATGGAACAACAAATTCAATTAATCATTAAAATAGAGCATCATTACAATGGAATCATGCTTTCAATAACACAGCTTTTGATTAAGTTTATAATTCACAAAAGCAACAACTATGATCCATCCCCTCTCTTTTACAAATGTCTCCTTTTATAACCAAAGAGAGGAGAAATCAAATAGTAAATAGGATCTCTCATAACAAAATTTAATTGTTCCCAACCAATTGATCAACAAGAAAATATATTTCCAACATCTTTCAACAAGAGCAAGGTGAATTTGGCTTTGCAGCTGAGATTTGGAGGACGACTGCAACAACAAATCAGAGAAAACCGTTCTCAAAGAACTCTGCGTTTCTCTCAATACAGGCCAAATTTGGGCAAACCATTCTATGAAGAAGTTAATTGGGCCCGTTCTGGACAAAACCCATGTTCCGGATTTTCCAGATTCTTCTTCATTTTCCCAAAATATTAACCACCAAACTGTCACTTCTTATTCCAACGAATTTCTGAGTTGCAATATTTGATGATGATTTGGAGATCAAATCTTCAATATGGAAAATATCTTGGAGGCTAAAATGGTGAATGATATTAAAAAATATATTAATAAACGATCATTGATAAAATTATGCATAATAATCATCAATTTATTAAAAATAAAGGAGAAGAAATAATATTCATCCATAAGAGCATAAATCATTATAAAATGGATTTATATGATAAATTATAATAAATGACATGATTAAGAAGAGTAAAAATGGATGAAATAAGTGTTAAAAAGTGGTCGTATTCACGGCCCAACATACCCTCAAACTGAATATATTGCATGCCCTCATGCAACCCATAACTTAATATATTGCATGTCCTCATGCAATCCAAAGACAAAACCCATGTGTTAACCAAGCAAAGAAAATTGTTCATCCCAACTCATGAAATGGATGGAACAAATGCATGTTTCCTCAAATAATGAATATTCAATTTTAGCAATAGAGGCATAACAATTTTTACAGTTGACGTTCAACTATATGTATATAAAGTTGCAGAAAAATGTGACATAAGTAACAACAACCTTCATTAATCATTTTCTCAAAAATCAGATCGTTTTGATGCACGGATCATGAGATATAAACAAAATGGTTGTAGGTGATAGTGCATAATTTTCGAAATTTTATGAACTAATTTAGTGTGAAATTATCTAGGTTTGTGTATTTTAATGATACCTCTTTGTTATCCAGAAATCACAAGAATTCAGTTCATAGTTTTAAAGATATATGCAAAACAATTTCTGCACTATATACAAATGAAATTGTATGCCTTAAATGAGAAAGAAAGTGTAAAACATCCATCATCTGTAGCAATTCCCCCCCCCCAAACTGAATAATTTAGCATGTCCTCATGCGATGCTAGAAAACAAAGAGAGGTGGTTGCTACAATCTGTTGAAATCTATGCTTGGTGTAAAACAACATGGAATAAGGGAGGTGTTGAGAATGAATAAGAATATCCATGGATGATAAAGAATATTACTGACATGGTCAAAAGAAAGAAATGAAGGAAATCAACACTCCCCCAAACTGAAAGATGAGACATGTCTAAAAAAATGGGAAGTGGTAAAGATGTGGAATGAATGATGATAAACAATGCTCAACGGATTTTCATGAAATTCTCCTAAATTCATAATAAATCAGAAAATTATGCTATTTTACCTCAAGTGTTACCTCCAAAAAATGTGGAAGGACATGTAGGGACTGGCCTTTGTTGAAGCTGATGTAGGTTGAACAGATACTGAAAGTGATGCAAAAGGTGGAAGCCATGCAAGCACATCATGTCTGAAGAATTGTACGTGTTCACGAGCCTTCGTTGTTAATTGCAATAGTGTGGTCGTGCTGCGAATAGAATTTTTCCCCATACTTGTTGTTCTCCTGTAAACAAATCACAATTCTGTACGCAATTTTCTGGAATCCACAGTTTCAGTTTTGAATAGCAACAGATAATATGCATGCAAAAAAGTTCAAGCAGAAAAAAATTCTGTAAAAATGCAGTATCAATATTGTGGCAAATCAGCAAAATAAAAGAGCAGCGTATTGCACAACAATTGTACAACATGGAAAGACATACATACTTATGATACAATCAATGAAATTATAGCATTTACTGAAATCCATGCATGTGATAAATCGTAAACAGATATAGAAGCGTTTTGTAATGATTTAAGGATAAGGAGAAGGGACAACTTAAGATAAACATAAGTACAAATGCGTTTATTACCCACTTAAACTAATGTGATCGATTTATGATGATTTTCATGTATAATAGGTTCAAAATCAAAGGTTAAGGATTCATACTTTCATCTGATATTTAAATAGAGATATAGGAAAAAGGGTTTAATATTACTATTAATGTGTATAAATATGACTCCAATACCATCAGCAGAGCTCTGTTGCCCATAGGTGTCCATAACCTTGACAAAGTTGCTCTCTCACCCTTGGAACCATTGTCCTTTATTTATGCTGAGGAAGTGCTTGTTAATTGTCATAACAGAGGCCATTGTGCTGGCTTGGTGACCAGATAAATCATAATGCCATTCACTGGGAAGAAGTGAAAAGTGGGCAGGCCGGCTCGTGATGAGACCTCCTGTTCCAAGGACTTCTTAATTTTTTCAATTGTCCATTGGACCATATCCCTGGTTTGGTGGCCATGATGGGAATGCCACTTCACTTGCTTCCTTATGAACATGGTAGGTCGGCTCTTGATGAGACCCCCTATCCTCCATCTGCCAAATTATAAAATTATTAATGAAATATGTAAATATTTTTCTTTTCATATAGCACTTTCCTATTTATTCATAAAGGATGGCTCAACACTCCTTAAGAATAGGGATGGTGGAAGAAGTCTGAACAGCTCAATAGAAAAGAATATGCCCTTGTTCCTACTCCATAAGTAAAAATCAAAGAAAGTTATAAAATATCGGAAAGAACCAACATGATAAATATAATCGATCATATGAATTTAGTGGTAATAAGACAACAAAATCATGTTATTGATTATGTCCCTTTTTCCTTTTTCTTATCATCACTAAACAAATTTCTTAAAAATGATGATTTATTTTGATTTGCTGATTACAGTAAGCTCTAATTTGTATGATTGTGTATCTTTTCATAAATTGTATGTTTGCCTTTCAAAAATTCATGAAAAATTCAAAAACAGTTCTAAAAAAGTTGTTTAAAAAAACAAGAAAAATGCACTCAAAAAGTGTTGTTCCTTTGGAAAGGAACATCAAAAACATTCTGCGAAAATGTTGTTCCTTTGGAAAGGAACAGCAAGAGTAATCTGCAAAAACGCTATTCCTTTGGAAAGGAACAGCAAGAACAGTCGGCGAAAATGTTGTTCCTTTTGAAAGGAATAGCAAGAACAGTTGGTGTTGTTCCTTTTGAAGGGAACAACAAAACTGTTGTTCCTTTTGAAAGGAACAACAAAAACGAGCGGTGTTGTTCCTTTTGAAAGGAACAGAAAAAACATGCGGTGTCGTTCCTTTTGAAGGAAATAGCGAAATCATGCAAAAAATGTTGTTCTTTTTTAAAAGAACAACAAAACTAATTAGTGAAAATGTTGTTCCTTTTAGAGGGAACAACAAAAATAAACACATAAATGCATTGCTTCTTAAGAGGAATGACTGTTGTTTCTTAAGAGGAACAATAACTATCCCTTAAGAGGAACAACAAAAAAATATAAATACACAAAAAGGGGAAAAAAATAAAGGAAATAACAAAGCTAATATGCAATCCATTGCCAAGCAAATCCAATCAAATAGAAAGGAAAGTTTATGTGCAGGTTTCAAGAAAAAATAATTTTTTACAGAATTGGTGCTACTGAAGAATTGTCTTCTACAATTGAAACTTGCATGGTGGGGTCTTTATTGTTCAATTTCCACTGGAGTGGAAATTATAATTTGAAGAGATTGACCCCTGAAACATAAAAACATAAAAGAAATCAGAAAAGAAACAACACTTTTATTAAGTTACAACAACTATGATGTTATTTCTAAGAGAATATCAAATCTATTAATGGAAAAAAAATGATCTCTTTAAAAAATGTTTTGGCAGTAGTGACATGAATTTTCAAATGGAAACGAATTCTTCATTTCTTCTGTTATGAATCCATTAGGTAATGAACTAGATGAAATGCCTTTGTTTTACTAAAATTTCTTTCAAGAATCGCTCGTCCATAAATTGACCTTCTTTGTTCTGCTAAGACCTGCAAAAAATGAGTGTCTACTTGCAATAAAACATTAAATCATGGAGAAAGAGAAGTGATCGGGCTCTCCTAATCCAAGAATTATGCAAAAAGCTAACAATTAGTTACTCTTTAGAACAAATCCATGGACAAAGTAAAATTAATTTATTACCTGCGGGAGAGCAGTGGCCAATCATGCTAACCTGCGGTGTTTCAATCATAACCTCTTTGTTTTTTGTCCGATTTGAGTGATTCCAAAGCCAAATGAGAGCGAATTAAAATTTTTATTTCCAATAGAAACAGGTTTTAAAAATTCCATGTAATGGTATGTTAAAATTTCTTAGAACAATCTGCATAATAGAGTCATTTTCGATTTTCCAGTTCAGATCAACAGTTGGTATTTCAAGCATAAATTATTCGTTTAATGGAGGATTAAACTGATTCAAATTGGAGCTTGAATTATATTCATTTATTTATCTCCAATAGAAACAGGTTTTGAAGACAAGAATAATTGATGGGTTAAATATGCTAGGGAACAACCGAGAAAACAAAGTTTCAAGAGTGCTGATTTATGATAGGCAGTCAGTATTTTGGTCATAAATTTCTCATACGATATCAAAATTGAGTGATTTAAATTTATTTTTAAACTATATTCATAGAGAAATCTACCATAGAAACAGGTTTTAAAAATATAGTCATTTAGGCCTCTAAAAACTGACTGTCCCAACTCTGTCGCTGAGCTGCCTACTAGACACCCTGTCAATGTTTTGGTTATAACTTTTTCGTTTCAAATCCAAATTGAGTGATTCAAATTGGGTTAGAAATTATACATCAAGGGCTAATTAGGATAGAAAAAGGTTTTAAAAATATTCACTTTTGGTGCTCCAAAACATGACTGTCCCAATTTTGTTTTTAGAAATTTCATCAAGCCCGCAAGCCAAAAAAATGATATTCGAACATTTTTTTTCATATTGATAATAAAAATGAATGTGTGTGTTTTTAGAATTGTTATTTTCAATATAATTCATCTACATACACAAATAAATTAAAATATTTATCATCAATGTTGATTTCACGGCGTGTTGCAACAAAGAAACAACTATTTTTACAAAAATAAATAAGAAAAATGTGTTTGTTTTATTTCCTCTTTTATTTATTTCTCCACTATCCTACTCTGAATTGGAAAATGAATATGATTACGTATAAGAGTATTTCCAGTGGAGCCATTTCCAAAATAAGGCTTCTAGTATGTACATACCCAAATTTGAAAAGTGCATGTTGATAAAAATTAGGGTATGAGAAGCCAACTTCCCTTGAAAAGATGGTGCCAAAAATTGTTGAAGTATGGAGTGATGTTGCAAACAAATGATGGAGTGAAACCAATCTTCAATATATTTTTTACTTCCTTGATTTCCCATAGCCATCATATCATGAAGTTCTTGAACTTTTAAAATGGTTTGTTGGTGCAAACTAGAAGAAACCTCATTTTCTTTCATAACTTCTACAATTTTTGGATTTGATTCATTCTGAGCCTCAGTGTAAGTTTTTTCTAATGGTACATGTGAGATAGAATGGGTGGGAAGGGTGGGTGAATTTTGCAGTTCAACATTGTAAGCATGTTTTACTGGTTTATTATCGTGTGGGTGTGGAATGAGTTGAGCAGGAGATTGTGTAGGGAATGAAGCCTCTTAATGATGTAGTTGATTGTGTTGAGTGGATGCTTTTGATAGGAAAACAAGGTGTTGTGGAAGATCTAGAATATGTGTTTGTGCTACAATATGAGGAAGAGTAGTCATGCAATCATAAGGTGAACCATGCCAAACTTGTAGACAAGATTGGTGGTGGTTATATTGAGATTGGCATGGCTGCTCTAACATATGAGTATTCCATAATGGATTATGGAAGTAAGAGAATGAAGAGGAAGTGTTTTGAACCATACCTGTTGACCTTGTTGCAACTTCCCCATCTCTTTTATATTCCACTTCCAAATTAGATAAGGAAGAGTGAGTATCTATGGGATGCTCCTTTTGGTAATGAGGGCAAAACACTTCATCAAATTCTTGATTTCTCTGAACCTGAAAAACATTCAATTGTGAATTTAGAGAGCTAATAAAATCATATTTAAAATTTTCAAATAAAACCTTGATTTTAGCTCTTATGTCTCTTGTTCTTGTAGTAAATTTAGAAAAGAAAGAAGAAACTTCTCTAGAATTCTTACCAGCCTTGGAAATTCCTCTTGAATACCTTATGCACAATTCACAAACATCATCATATGATAACTGAAAAACATCACCTTTTCCTATCATATTTAAGAGTTCTAAAAATTCATCTTTGATTCCTTTAAGAATGAGTGTTTTCAAGATCTCTTTTTCCAAATGCTTATGCTTTGATTTTTGAAGGTTATATTGAAATCGCTCTACATAGTCCTCCAAGTTTTCATCTTCCCCTTGTATCATACCGAAAATATCTTCATTGGATTTGCAGTAGTCTTGGTACTTCTTCAAGAATATGTTCTTCATGTCCTCCCATGTTTTGATGCAGTTTCCACCTAGGCTCATGAACCATCGGAGAGCTGCTCCTTTTAAAGTAAGAGGAAACACTTTCAACCTTTGATCGTTAGTACAATAATCATATCCTCTAAAAAGTATTTCAAACTCAAATAAGAATGTATCTAGATCTTCATTTGTCAAACCATGAAAATTTGGTAGAGACAATGGGGGAATTATCTGCATTTGTGTCACTCCTCCGACATCTTTGATAGGGAATTCAAAAGTTGCAATGTGAGCCATTTCTTACCATAATAGAAGATGTTCTTCAGGTGTTTCTTTAAGGATCCTCTTTCCAATGTTCCTCTCAACTGGTTAGTGAAATGGGTGGTGCTTACATCACCACTCGAGTGGAATTACAAGATTTTTCAAAAAAAGACTCTACCTCTAAAATTCAAAAAAAAAAACACAATCATTCATTCCTACCTTAAGCTTTCACTCAATTTTGCTATGAATCGGGCCAGTGAACAAGTGTGTTTCTTGCTCGGTGTGCAGGTTCTTACCTTCCGTCTTTAATACCCAATTCTTCCCAAGCAGAAAAAAAATAAAGTATGCATCACTCTTTCTAAATGGCATACACTCTCCCCGGAAATGGCGCCAAAATGTCGATGCATAAAAGGTATCTTTTTAACCCCTATTTATCTCACATTAATTATCAATCCAGGAGAGACTTTTTATTTCAAGACTGTACTCTGTCTGAGGCAGAAATTTATCTAAGAGTAATGCCTTGCAATATGTAGTACAGTGTTCGAGATACAAGAGTAAATGGATGCTTGTAAAGAAATCTAATTACAGTAACTAAATGGAAATGCTCTGAAACCTTAATTAAACCAATCTGCAAAACATCAATCAGGGATACCGTACCAATAACTCCTTCCCTTAGAAATCGAAGAAAGATAACAAATCTGGGAACTTGGAAGCAATAACCAGTGTCCTCTATAGTTGGTGATCTTAAAGCAATCGAAATGAAAGAAAACTCTTGTAAACTAATTAATATGAAACGAAAAGGAATGTAAATGGACAGCAAACCGAAATTAAAGGAATTGAACAACAAATATTAACTCATGGAATTGAACAACAAAACTCTATTAAACGGCAAATCCTATTGAACAACAAACTGAATAGCGAAGCTTTATATCTACACTCTGAAATGAACAGCAGTTAAATGAAACAACAAATGGAATGGAACATCAAATGCCGAACAACGAAGCATAACAAGATAAGTAATTCAAGGATTAAGACTCTTGTTAAATGGTGAAGGAACGACAACGCAATCCATTATAACAAAACAGTAAAGTAAGATAGAACAAAGATCACTTCCGTGAATTCAAGGATGTTCTAAGTAAGGCAATATGTTGTCTCAATTAACCCACGCTATAAGAAATAAGATTCAGATCATACAATAATGAAATAACTCATAAAAAGAGCACGTAATACATAAAGACAGTAAAATGACAAACAACTAATGAAATAAACTCACAGTAACATGTATGTAGAAAATCGTATTCACAATTCACAGAATTGGATGTATAACACGGTGAAAGTGAGTTCTCACAATGCTGTGGGGTATCACCAACTACTCCCAGCAGAGACTGCTCAAGCTACTTCAGATGATGCGAATGGAACAACAAATTCAATTAATCATTAAAATAGAGCATCATTACAATGGAATCATGCTTTTTCCATAAATATACATTTTTTTAATTAAATACAATTTACAAAAGAAACAGAACTATGATTCCTCCATTCCCTTCTTTTTACAAATGTCTCCTTTTATGTCTAAAAAGAGGAGAGAAAGTCAAATAGGGGTAAACAGATCTCTTCATGTAATAAAATGAATTTTTCTCACCAATTGATCAACAAGAAAATATATTTCCAACAATATTTCTGTTAAGAGCAAGGCGAATTTGGCTTTCATAAAATTAAGATTCGAGGACTCGCCCCCGCAACAACCGAGAAAATCATGCTCCAAACAACTTTTCAGCCATTTTCTCGTTGTGCTGAATTTAAAACATTCCTTTAAAAAAATTTAATCGCGCCCGTTCAGACAAAACCCATGTTCCGATTTTCAGATTCTTCTTCATTTTCCTTAATCTTAACCACAAAATTATCACTTTCTTATTCTGAACACCCCTGTTGGAATATTCAAGGATGACGACATCAACTACATAATAAAATATCTTGGAGGCTAAAATGGTGAGTGATATTAAAAAATATATTAATAAACCATCATTGATAAAATTATGCATAATAATCATCAATTTATTAAAAATAAAGGAGAAGAAATAATATTCATCCATAAGAGCATAAATCATTATAAAATGGATTTATATGATAAATTATAATAAATGACATGATTAAGAAGAGTAAAAATGGATGAAATAAGTGTTAAAAAGTGGTCGTATTCATGGCCCAACACCTTATATGGTAGCGGACGAATAAATTGACAATGTAATTGTGCTCTGGCCTACTAACTGGAAGATCGACTTCAAAACTGGTACGAAGGGCACTAAATGAACCAACATGATGTTAGTAATCCCACCGGTCATCATTAAGGATACCGGAGGGCCAAGCAAGAGTACAGGGAAGGACATGGGTGAAGCATCATAAAATGATGCGCAGCAGAAACATACCACCGAGAAGGACGCCAATGCAGAGACTCAGGTCTATTCGGAGCCAGATCTGGGTACAGAAGGATTGCATGCGGGAGGAACTACCTCCCCCTGAGGAACGAAGTGAACAAGAGAGCATGTCAAAGGGCCTTGAAAGAAAAAGCACTCTAAGTAGATAGAATGAGATGAGACAGTCACGCTGACCGAAGGACACCTTGAAAAAATTGCTTACATGATCACTTTGGCTACGGAGGACAGATGGGTAGCCTTAGAAGAACAAAAAAAAGCTACAGTTGACATAATTCAGGCTGCACTCCATACTCTACAGCTAAAGATAGACATGTTGCAGACTAGTGTGACTCAGGTACGAATGCCCTAGGCAACCAGTAGTGCAGCGCTAGTTACAGATGAGATCTACCTCTATTATCTACCTGGTGTAGCCATTGTGATCAGTCCACCAGACCTGCGAATGTAAGTCTAGGCCAGTATAGAAGTCCAACTGAACTTAACCAGGCTACCACATGAGGCATTGTGAGGTCTCCATAACTCCTTGTTTCAGGAAATTCACCATCGGGACCAACAAGTGCACCAAGAGATCAGTGTGGCGAAACAGACAATCGATACAAAGAATGTCGAAGTGTGCCTCACCACCACGAAGCAAACAGAGCTCGAAAACTTGATTCACTGACTCTGTACAGATGTTACAGCAGAGATTCCGGCCACATCCACTCCCCAGGCTAAGATTGAAGGGTTGATCACAGCATTGAAGTCCTCCAGGATGGAAGTTCAGGTGGTCAAGACAGAAATGGAGTAGCCAATCGTGGATCTGCAAGCTAAGTTGCAACCTGAACCACCTCCGATGGTACGGGCCTAGTGAGCTGCGTTAGTTACTGCGACTACAAATTTCATTATAGGGCATATCACGCAGGGTTCCCAATTACTGCAAACAATCATGTAGATATGGACCAGGTTCTAGCGCGACCTGATCTTGCGAGAAATGAACCAAGACCTATGACAGAAGGAAGAAGAGTTCGAGAAGATAGAAGCCACCTTGCCCACTTTGGTTCCTGCTCAGTGTTTGGCACGGTTGTGAACCAGCCACACCCTCCAAAATGATATGGATGAACTTTGACATAAAAATAAGGTCCTCGGTTACCGCCTAAAGCCATGGGCTGATGAAGCCCTCAAGCTCTCGTAAGATGCTAATGTTGTTGTTAAGAAACTAAACCAAACTCTGGAGAGTGTCTCTGTCATGATGGAAGGTCCGATTTCACAGAAATTGGTTGATATTGTGCAAATTGTTCAGCTCAAAGTGAAGGTGTGCTGCCCCCATTGGCTGAAGCGATCAGACTTTTGCAAGCACAGGTGGAGACCCCACCATCATCTTGACTTGGGACGAGCCACAAGATTGTGTTGGGGGACTGTTGGAATAGGGTCTCCTAAAGCTACGAATTTCATCCATTTTTGTATATTTTTTATTATTATTTAGTCTAGCATAGGGGTTTTGGGGTGGGTCAAAGCCCCAAAGGCATTATAATGGGTCAAGGATAGACCAAGAGTCTGCAATCCATGGTTTGTGGACCATTGGATGTGTAGGCTAAATCAGTATAAACAGAGGAAACTTTTTGAGTCTTAAAGTAGGAAAGAATTGAGATTAATGCTAAGCACAGATTGTTAGACCTTTTGTCGGGTTGTTGGGTAAGGAATCCTATTGGCTGTGTGTGCGGAGATCCTCAGTCATGTTGTGTGCGGACCCTGTTGGTTGTGTGCGTAGGTGGTATTTAGGGATTGTAAGTGGATTTTGATATTAATATATATGCGAAGTACTGTTGGATATCTGATGTTGCCTGGATCTGTATGGCTATGATTGACGTGAACCTGGGTTATATGATTAAGTTGCGAAAGTATCTGTTTAATTGCTGCGAACTACGAAAGTATCTATGTTTATGGTATATGTACCTATGATCTGTTAATTACTGCACTTATAAATGTTTTGTGCTGATAATTGTTACTGCGCCCGTGGATGCAAAGGTATTTATTAGATATGTGCATAGGAATAGCTCTATTATACTGTGGGTAATATTATTAGTAAGCCTGTGAATAGATCTCTTTAGTGAAAACTTGATAAGTTGGGAACATAGATCTATTTTATTTACCTACTCTCTCTTAGGGTGCGGAAACCTGGTTCCAGCACCCTCCCATACTACTTTGGGTGAGACTTTGGCCTGCGCAACCAGGTCACTACTGAAAGGGCCAGTAGTATAGGATTTTGGTGGCAAACCTTAACCTCTGAACTTGGATTAGGACCCTTCGAGCCAACAATGAACACCAAGGTTTAAGGTGGAAACCCAATTCGGGAGAAAACCATTGTTGTTGTCATATCTGTCTTAAATATTTATTATATGGAAAACTTCTTAAAATATTGTATTGATGCAGACTCATACCAGTACATAGGAATCTACCTGCAGAAGGCTTCAACCTTCTCTCATTCTCCCGCTGCTACTCGAAGGGAGCTACAACCCCCTAATCTCCTTTACCAACCACTACTGGAAGGGAGCTTCAACTCCCTGATCAGAACGCCAAATTCTACTGGCAGGAAGCTTCTGCTTCCACACTAAAGGCTTCAACCCTCAGACCCACTGCAGACCACGTTTCATTAATTTTCACACTGGATCATAGAGCTCCAACACAAATCTTCAAAAGGTCAATAATAATAAACTTCACCCAAACTTCAATCAGAACAATGAGATCAATATAGCTAGAACACAGTAATAACCCAAATTTTAGAATCAGTATGCAGAATCAATCTCAAACCTGATCATTCTTTATCTGAAAATACATATTCTACTTCTCTTCACAGATCTCGTTTGTATACACGCTTTCCTTCACACGAACCTGTGTATACATCTAAGAATATTTTTTTTTACAGAATATGACTAGTTTCATATCGAGATCTGAGGCTTTCAGTCAGATATCTTTTAAGTAATGCAGAACCCTTATTAAGTTAGTCATCATTAAAAATATTTACTCCCTCACTGATCAGATTTGTACATATTCAACTTAACATCATATGCAGTATTCAAACAACCCAGATCTACTTGAAAACTTCATCGACAGACAACAAAAATACATCAGATAACTACTTTAGGAAGCTTCAGAAAACCCTGAATTACATACGCGCTTTTTCTGAGACAAATCTGTGTGTATATTCACTTTAACCGAGATGAGATAGCATATAGATTTGTAAATATTAAATTTTCAAAATGATTCAAATCTATAGACTTACCCAGATTCCTTCACTTCGCTTCAACAATTATGTGCCAGGTCATGGATCCAAACATCTCATCATTAGATCACGCAAGTACATAGTCATTTTAGGTCTTGAGATCCTGATCCATCATTATGTCCAAGGGTGCATCATAGATTGAGATCGACCAACAAAACAACTTTTATCCCATGCAAATATACTTCAGAGAGAAGTATTCAGTAACAGTCCCTACACATGCACAACTTTTCACTATGATATTCTTCTCCTTATATAGATTTATCCTTTACCAATACCATGGGCCAAAACCACATAACTCCGATGGTATTCTTGGATGGGATCAAAAATATGACACACCTCTCAAAACTATGGGCTAATACCATGGTAATGCCCCTTGGTATCATAATTTTTAGAGTGCAAAAGGCATACGCAAATTTGCTTCTTTGTACCCGCAGGTATTGTGACTTGTATTCATAAAAACTACGTATATACTAATTTTGGATGTATATGCGGGTTGCCTGTATAACAAGTAGCGTATACATTGCCTCTATATGTGGGTTGCCTTCATCAAACCTATGTATATATTGAGAAATATTTTTTGTTTCATTTCTCTAGCACTTACTGGAATTCCTTTCTCTATCACTTCCAAACTGACCTGTAGAAACATTATTTTTAGATCTTTAACAAATATTTTTCTTATAAAAAGGAAACTCATCAAGAGGTTTATATCAAGGACAACTTCATCAAGTAGGTTTCCATCAAAGACAACATATTGCATCAAATTTCCAACAATCTCCCCCTTTGGACTTGATGGAAACCATGATGGTGTTTGATCACCACAACAGATAGATACATTAATCATAACCATTATTCAAACACCAAAATACTCTCCCCGTTTGAAATCAAGGGCAAGGTGCGGATCAATACTGAAACAAGGTTTCCCTTTCCTTGTAGAAAGAAGAGTTTTGTAGATTTGAAATGCACTATATTGACCATGCCCCCCCAAGATCATGCCGAATCTTCAGTCAGATTTTTCAATGAAGTACATGACTCTATAACTCAACTGAGTAATAACTCTCCTATCACCAAGGACTCATACTTAAATCAATGATCCAACCAAGAGGAATTACATATTTGACTCACCTACCCAACCAAATGGGTTTAAAAATTTGAACAAGTACTTACATGACTGAATATAACAATTTTACATCATAAGACTCAACATGACCTTTGCATCAAATTACGAATATGAATTTTTATAACCAGGACCAAAAGATATCAAGAGATATATCATAAATAAGAAACCAATTAGAATGCCAACAATGCATCCTTTTCAACAAGGCAGTTGCTCCCCCTAAGCTTGTGCATCTTGAACACCTTCAACAATCAATTCATCAAAGCATATTCATCAAGGAGATAAATATCAAAGAAAGGTGTATTAAGATGAATACTAGAACAACAACAGAGATTACCCAACAACACCACAGACTGTTCTGAATGCTAACCCAAAGAATTTATATTAGCAAAAACCATATGCGGTTTTATGCACAGAAACTCATTTATACACACGACTCGCCTTTATGAAACCAGCATACTAAATTTTAATCTTCTGAAATTAAAAAAAATTGATAAGAGAGGAAGAGACAACTCCCAACTTCTATCTAAGATATTCGAATACTTTCCTAGGAAGAGGTTTAGTAAATATATTTGCAACTTGTTCTTTGGAGGGAACATACTCCAATTTAACCTTTTTTTCAAGCACTTTTTCACATAGAAAGTGATACTTTATAGGAAAGTGCTTGGTCTTGGAAGGCATAACAGGATTTTTCGAGATACTAATGGCACTTGTATTATCACATAGAATGGAGATGGGAGGTGAACATTTGATTTGAATATCTTGTAATGTCTGCATCATCCAAAGAATTTGTGTGCAACATGATGTGGTAGCCACATATTCTACTTCTGTTGTAGATGAGGCAATATAAATTTGTTTCTTGTTGAACCAAGAGAGTAATCGGGGCCCCATATATAATGCACCGCCACTAGTGCTTTTATATCATCAACATTTCCAGCCCAATCTACATATGTGTAAGCATGAAGAGTGAGATTAGCATTCTTTGGATACCATAGACGAAAGTCTTGAGTCCCTTGTAGATATTTGAATATTATTTTTACAACCTGAAGGAGAGACTCTTTTGGATTAGCATTGAATCGTGGAACAACCCCAACTTCATGCATAATTCTTGGTCTTGTCACGGTTAGACAAAGCAGACTTCCAATCATGGATCTATACCCTGGTTGATTCACCATGGGAGAATCATCACGAGAGCTAAGGTTACATCTAGTTACCATTGGAGTACACACAAGTTTGTAGTCTTCCATCCCATACTTCTTTAGAATTTTCTTGAGATATTTTTCTTGTGATAGAAATATGCCATCTGTTTCTTGTTGCACTTGTAAGCTAATAAAATATGTTATTTCCCCAGGTAAATACATTTCAAGTTCTTGCTGCATAACATAAGAAAATTTATGACTCGTGGACTCTTCATTAATTCCTAAAATGATGTCATCAACATACACAAAAATTATAAATATTTTATCATTCTCTAATTTTGTGTATAAGTTACTATCAGCAGATCCCTTTGTGAAACCTAGTTGTTGAAGATATTTTTCAAGATGATAGTACCATGCCCGAGGAGCTTGTTTGAGACCATATAAATAATTTTTAAGTTTGCAAACAAGTTTTTCATCATTTCCCAGAATGAATCCTTTTAGTTTTTCTATATAAACTCCTTCTTGTAGATCACCATTGAGGAAAGCATATTTTACATCCATTTGATAAACCTTGAATTTTTGAAAAATTGAAAAAGCAAGAAACATTGTTATTGCTTCAAGTCTGGCTACAGGAGAAAATGTTTCTTCAAAGTCTATACCCTCTTTCTGAGCATACCCTTTACAAATAAGTCTAGCTTTGTTTCTAATAACATCTCCATTTTCATTTAACTTGTTTTTGAATAACCATTTTGTTCCAATAGCATTCTTATCATGAGGTGTTGGAACCAATTCCCAAGTATGATTATTTTCAATATGATCAAGTTCTTCATTCACGGCTTGAATCCAACATTCATCTTTACTATCTTGATTTACATTCTGTGGTTCAATAGTGGATAAGAATTCCAAATAGCTAGGGGATCCTACAAGAGTTCTTGTTTTGACACATGATCCCTTTTCTTCTAGAATTTGGGATTCTGGGTGATTCTTTTGAACATACCTAGCTGGAGATTTTTCAAATATATCTTCTTATGGTGCTTCATTGGTTTCTCCTTCTATATTGTTGTTATTTTATGAGGGAAAATATACATCATCATCATCTTCATTTGTTGTTGCTATTTCCATTTTAGGAGCTGTGAGAGATTCATCAATTACAACATCAATACATTCAACAATCTTCCAATTTTTTTTATTGTAACATTTATATGCTTTACTTCTAGAAGAGTAACCAAGAAATATTCCTTCATCTGATCTAGGTTCAAAACTACCAATTTTTTCATCATTGTTCTTGATAAAATATTTTGTTTCAAAAACTCTAAAATGCTTTATAGTGGGAAGATTACCATACCAGAGCTCATAAGGAGTTTTATCACTGTTCACACGAACATGATCCTTGTTAAGAATATTTAGTGCAGTATGTGTCGCTTCTCCCCTAAAGGTATCGGGAGTTCCAGATTCATCAAGCATAGCACGAGCCATCTATTGAATTGTTCTATTCATTATTTTTGCCATGCGATTTTGGTGTGGGGTTCTAGCTACAAAAAAACTTCTTTTTATGCCATGATTTCCACAGAAATCAAAGAATTCATCTGATATATATTCTCCTCCTCGCTCAGATCTAAGACATTTGATTTTTAGATCTAATTCATTTTCAACAAGAGCTTTGAAGATCTGAAATTTTTTAAATGCTTCATCTTTATGTTTTAGTAAGCTGATCCAACACATTCTAGAGAAGTCATCAATAAATATAATATAGTATTTTTCTCCACGAGGTGATTTTTTCCTTATAAGTCCACATAAATCAGTATGTATAAGTTCAAGAGGCTTACTTGGTGATCCTTCTTTATCATTGAATTGCACCCTGGTTTGCTTACCGATTTGGCATGCTTTGCATATGTTACTTTCAGGCAGAGTGATGCTGGGAAGATCACGAAAAACTTTGAGTCTTCTAGAATTCCTTATTTGAGAGAAAATAAAATGTCCCAATCTTCTATGCCATAACCAATTTTATGAATATTTAACTAAGTAGCATTTCTCTTGGCCACCTTTCAATATATACATATTTCTTGGTGTTCTAGTTCCTTTTATTACCGTTTTCCCTGTGTGAAGTTCACAAACTACACATTCTTTTGAACTGAAGACAACTTCATTTCCTTGAACACACATTTGACTCACACTCAATAGGTTATTATTTAATCCATCCAAATACAAAACATTTCTGGCTTTCACTTTTTCTTTTAGAAAAATATAACCTTTTGCTTTAATAAGAGTAGGAGAGTCATTTCCAAAGGTAACATTCTTTTCCTTCTCTAGAGCATTGTATGAAAGGAGTTTATTTTTATCACCTGTTATGTGTTTTGAGCATCTGCTATCAATGTACCATCGATTTTCTTCCCCTTCTGCAAATAAAGCTATGCCACGGCTTTCAACCTGTAGGTCCTTCTTTCTCCATACGTTGGAATTTGAAGGCATATGATCTTTTGGCTGAAGTTTTCTCCTGCATTCATATTCTTAATGTCCAAAGTTATTGCAATAAGAACATTCAATTTCATTTTGAAGAGGATAAAAGTTGTTATAAGTATTCTTATTTATTCCATTCTCATTTATTTGCTTTCTTGCTTCTTTGGTCATGATGGTTTTGTATGCAACACATTGAGAAGCTTTATGGCCAAAATTATGACATGAGAAACATTGTCGATTAAAGAAGATATTTCTGTGATCATGAAACCTTATATTCATGTTTACCTATTGATTGTTATTTCTATTATTATTCTTCCTTGAATTGAAGTGGTTATGATTTAGCTGGGTTGTCTCTTTGTTCTTTTGTTGAGTGGCAAAATGTTGCTGGCTGGCTTTAGCTGCATTTAGATAGCTTGGTGCTGAAGACTGAGAGGATTCTCCGATATATCCATGACCTGCCTTTACATGAGGAGAGCGTTGTACCTTGATGATTTCATCTAAGGTTTCAGATACTTTAGGAAATCTAATATTTAAAGTTTTCACTTTCTTAATTTCCTTTCTTAGACTTGCTATTTCACATTCTAATTTCTCATTATGCTTCTCCTTTTCTATAAGCTGATTCTTTAGAGTATCTATGGAAATTTTTCTTTCTTACAAACATATTTTGAGATGATTTATTTCTTCAATAAAATAATTTTCTTCTAAAGCATCCATAAAAGTATCTTTAGCCTCACTAGATTCTTTTTCAAAAGCCATGATGAGTCTAATATCTTGATCTGATTCTCCTTCTTCACTATTTGATAGACCATCACTATATTCATGAGTATAATAGATTTTTCTATTGATAAATTGTTTATTATTTCCCTTTTCCACTTCATTTCCCTTTCCATAGTTATCTTTATGGGGACATTTAGCAACATAATGACCAACTCTTCCACATGAAAAACATTTAAAAGGAATCTTACCTCTGAACCTTCCAGTGCCAAGTTGTAGCTTCTTTACAAAATTTATCTCATCTTCTTGTGAAACATACCATGATCCCTCTTGTTCTTCTACTTCCTTTCCTTTTGCATTAGCTCTAAAGATAGTTTCTTTGACTTCAGATGGACCTCCTTTCCTCATTTCACATGCAGTCAGAATCCCATGAAGTTGAACAACAATAAGAGTTTGTAGATCCTACTTCTCTTCAATATCAGACACTTTTGACTCAAATTTAGGAGTTAGAGATCTTAAAACCTTTTCTACTAGAGTACTGTTAGTTATGGTTTCACCCATATTTCACACATGGTTTACAATATCATCTAGATGTAAAAATAAACTAGCAATTATTTCTTCATTATGCATTCCGAGTTTTTCATATTGAATTATGAGAATTTGGAGTTTAGCACTTTTTACCTTGGCATCACCTTAATAGCTCAGAATTATTTTGTCCCATATCTCCTTTGTTGTATTCAACTACTTCACTTTGAAAAATTCTGATTCAGTCAAAATTCCTAATAATCCATTGACAACCTTTGCATTGGTTTCATAGTCTTTTCTTGAGGTTGGATCTATTGGAACTAAAGTTGGATATTGATAACCTCCTTCAAATATAGCCCATACATCTGCTCCAAGAGACTAAATATAGGATCTTGTCCTTGTCTTCCATAAGATTAAATTATTTCCATTTAAGAGAAGAGGCCTGATAGATGTTGTCCCGTCTTGATTGCTCATCTTAGTTGATCTTCCTTCTAGAGATTAAGCTTCTTCAGAAGGACTTGCTCTGATACCAATTGTTGGGATAAATACTGAGAGCAGGGGGGGTGAATCAATATTTAGAGCTCACTAATAACTTTTAATTTTTATTTACTAAATTCCATATGCAACTTTAATCAACCCAACTCGTGTATACACACGGATATACAAACAGAAACTTGCATATACTGATATAACATTATTGTTAGATAAAATTTTAGAAACAATATTTGACTCAACTTATCATTTATGCATGAGTTATTTAAGCAATAAATATGTGTAGTAACAGTAGAATAAATCATCACACAAGAGCATCACACATGAACACCAAGATTTAACATGGAAACCCAATTCGGGAGAAAACAACTGTTGTTGTCATCTCTGTCTTAAATATTTATTATATGGAAAACTTATTACAATATTGTACTGATGCAGACTCATATCAATACGCAAGAATATACCTGCAGAAGGCTAAAACCTTCTCTCATTCTCCAGCTGCTACTGGAATGGAGCTACAACCCCTTATTCTCATTTACCATCCACTACTGGAAGGGAGCTTCAACCCCCTGATCAGAACACTAGCTTCTATTGGTAGGAAGCTTCTACTTCCATAGTGAAGGCTTCAACCCTTAGACCCACTGCAGACCACGTTTCATCAATTTTCACACTGGATCACACAGCTTCAACACAATTCTTCAAAATTTCAACAATAATAAACTTCACCAAAACTTCAATCAAAATAGTGAGATCACTATAACTAGAACACAGTAATAACCCAGATTTCAGATCAGTATGCAAAATCAATCTCAAACCTGATCATTCATTATCTGAAAATACATACGCTACTTCTCTTCACAGATCCCACGCGTATACGCGCTTTCCTTCACACCAATCTGTGTATAGATCTGAGAATATTGTTTTTTCAAAATATGATCAGTCTTAGATAGACATCTGAGGCTTTCAATCAGATATATTTTTAGTAATGAAAAACCCTTATTCAATCAGTCATCATTAAATATATTTACTCCCCCATTGATCATATTTGTACATATTCAACTTAGAAGCATATGTAGTATTCAGAAAACTGAGATCTACATGAAGACTTCATCAATAGATAGCAGAAATACAACAGATAGCTACTTCATGAAGCTTCAGAAGACCATGACTTATATATGTCATTTTTATGAGACAAAGCCACGTATATACATGCTCTCACCGAGATGAACTAGTGTATAGATCTGTAAATATTAAATTTGAAGAATGATTTAGATCTATAGACCTACCCATATTTCTTCACTTCACTTTAGCAAATATGTGCCAGGTCACAGATCCAAACATCTCATCATTAGATCATGCAAATACGCAGTCATTTAAAGTCTTGATATCATAATCCATAATTGTATCCAATGGCGCATCATAGATTTAGATATACCAATAAAACAGAGTTCATCCCATGTAGATATACTTCAGAGAGAAGTATTCAGTAATAGTCCTTACACATGCACACCTTTTCACTATGATATTCTTCTCCTTATATAGATTTAGCCTTTACTAATACCATGAGCCAAAACCACATAACTGTTGATGGTATTCTGGGAAGGGATAAAATACACAACACAACACTCAATACTGTGGGCTAATACCATGGTAATGCCCCTTAGGATCATACTTTTTAGAGGTCAAAAGACATATGTGACTTTTCTTCTTTGTACCCGATTGTATATGTGACTTCTCTTCATAAAAAATACATATATACTAATTATGGATGTATACGCGGGTTTCCTGTATACCAATTAGCATATAAATTGACTCCATATGCATGTTGCCTTCATCAAACCTGTGTATACATTGATAAATATTTCCTGTTTCATTTCTCTTGCACTTACTGGAATTCCTTTCTCTGTCACTCCTGAACTGACCGGTAGAAACATTATTTTTACATATTTAATAAATAGTTTTCTTATCAAAAGGAAACTCATCAAGAGGTTCCTATCAAGGAAAACTTCATCGAGTAGGTTGCCATCAAGGAAAACATATTGCATCATATTTCCAAAAATTTTCATAATAAATGTTCAGACGGAAGCCATAAGAAATCAAATCATGATAAATTTGATAAAGAAATAACTTTGATAAAAGTAAAAATAGGTCTGATGATGATATTGCTACAATATGGAGAGAAATAACAAAGAGATAAATTGATTCTAAAGAGGAGACTGAAATGGAATTGTGTGCAGTTCAAACTAAGGAACATTATGAATTCATAGTTAAGGAATATGAAACTCAAGGGATTTAAGATTAAGAAGAGGTTTATGGCAGAAGGAGGATTTCACTTTTGTTAACTAGCGAAAGGGTAACTCATTGGAGATGACTATAATAGGATACCTATTGAAATTATCATGACCATGTCAAAAGTTCAAATAAACATGTGGAATATTTGACGATAGAGGCATCAAATCAGGCTAGAAAGCCGTTTTTTTTTAAATTGACAAATTTTTTATGATTGTAGGTTTAGTATAATAAAGATAATAATTTGAAGATATTAAAAATATGAAGGAGCATGATACCACATTGTCTCATAAGGGTAAAAAAATGGAGACCTATATATAGTTGTTTAGTGAAATTACTGCAGGACAATTGCAAGAAGTTATTTGGGAAGAGAACTAGGAAAATTTGGATCAAGGAGATAGCTAAAGGGAGAACATAAATGAGTATAAGAATTATGATGAAATTATCAATAATAATAATTAGGTTTTGGATTTTATAGAATATTTGTGACAAGGATCCGAGTATAAATATGAAATTATTGCCAAAGAGAAGGAATGTTCACAAATTCCTAGGCATGAGGATGTCTTTACAACATTTGAGGAAGCTAAGGTAGATTTTGATTTACAAGTTAATTATGAGGATGCAGGCAAAGAATTTAAAGATGAGCATGAGGCTATAATTAAATAAATATAATCTAATATATTTATTTAAGACAATATAAAACCTCAAGTAGAATATTTAGATTTAATGTTTGAAAATTTTGAAGAAGAGATGGGTTTTCTAGAGAATTGGTAAGCAAGAAATACGAGTGATGAAAACTATTCAAAGTATCTTACAACAATGAAATAGAGGAGGAGAATATTCAAGAGTCAATGGACAGAAAAAAATAGTACATTTCAACAAGGAAATAACATTTATCAAGTAAAGGATATACTAGTACACAAGGAAGAAATTTTCTTTGAAGAAAATAGTTAGAAGGAAGTTGTACAACATGATCAACATATCAAAAAGTGTATATTCAAATTAGAATTTATTAAGAGTCCTTTAACTCTTAAATCAAACGATATGCAACGAATGGAAATGGAAAGTAAGTTTCAAGGAAGTATTGAGTTAGAAAATGAAACTGAGAGGTTATGGATGTTGATGAGGAGGATTCCTAAGAGAAGGAATATTGATATGAAAATTGAACTCAGTAGAAAAAAGCAGGTCACTGTATATGTGTGCATTAACAAGATCGGTGGACAAATCCAACATATAATTTGGAGGCCTTGAGAATTAAGGAAAAATTTAGTACGAGCATAAAAGAAGACATAGATAAATAGAGGTTTAGTTATAACACAAAGTTTTGGATCCAGGAGGACTGTTACATAAAACAATTATTACTAGGAGGTCATAATTGTTTGTACTATGAAAATCCTACGTAGGAGAATTGAAACTTATAAACCTTCAAGCCTTTAGAGGAAAATTTTCCAAAAGGGGGTCCTAACATTTTGAGAAGAATTCATATTCTTCAATGTAAATATTATATTGAGCTTATTTATTCTAGGAAATCTAAGTGAATGAGTAATGAATATAGAAGCTCTTTGGGTAGGTAAGTTTTTGTTGATATGTTAAAAGGAAATCTTCCTTTCAAAGCATGCGAGCTTATAGGGAAAGATTGAGTGATTTTAGGATTTAGAAACATCTAATTTATCACGTGATTTAGAGAATGTCATTGGAATTTAGAAAAATGTGTGATGTTTCTAAATTTTATCTATTGTAATCCTACAAGTAACAAAAAAGAAAACATGAGGAAAAAAGAGGAAGGCCAAATGAATTTGAAATAAATACATAGAGAGGAAGGGGAGGTTTTGAATATATGTATATATATATTATGTTAATGAAATGAAATTTTCATTATATGACTGTCTATTGATGATTGTCTAATTCAAATTTGAATGTATAATTCAATGTGAATGGTAGATAGTGTAAATATATCATATGAAAGAGTCAATTCCTATCCGAGGATTTGAGGAAATTCAGTAAGGGAAGAATTTGGTACATGCAAAGATATTTTTTGTGTTTATTTTATTTTATGATTAGATAACCAAATCAGCATGTGGTTAAAGATGTATGGTAACCTTGATGTCACTAAGTGCATTGATATGCCAAAAGTAGAGAAGTTTAAGACATAACAAAATTTTCAATTTATTGCATCAAGTCATAATAGAGCAAGTGTTCTCTTACAAAAATAAAATTAGAGAAAATATACGCTTTTTGGAGGATATTCAGAGCTTATAACATCTCAAAATTGGATAACCTAATGGAGTAATTTTTTTTTACTTTGTAATTTATATTGTGATATAGGGTTGATGACTGCATGGATTAAGCTAAAAAAGGAAGGTCCATAAATAACAATGAGGTTCTTTGAGGATATGGAAGGTTATTTCTACATTGGGAATAGAAGAATATCTTTTTTGTAGTTCAAGGACAGAGAAATACGTAATATTATATTTTCAGACAAAGAAAATAGTTTAAGCAAGCTAAGATGAATAGAATTGTAGTGAAGTGAACTAGTGTTGATCAAATGCTTTCTAATAATTAATATCTTTGATGATTGATATTGTTAAATGTTCATTTGTAGATACAAACAATTTAGAGAATAATTGTTGTAGAAGAAGTGAATATATAGAGCTTTCATAACGTGCATGAGTTTAGGTTTGATAAAATCTCATTGGAAACATTATTTTATATGATTAATTCTATTTGGATAAGAAATCAATATCTGTAGGTTAATCTCTTGGAGAAAAAACACCATATTTCTTTGAAAAAAAATATAATTTGGGAATAAAGTAGAATAGATTTTCCTTGAGAAGAAAATATGATGGAGAGGCATGTTTTTTGGATGAGGAAGAACAATGGACGAATGAAAAAATAGTATGCAGTAGTAGTATGAATGTTTTAAATAGATTGAACAAGATGCAATTTTTGTGTTTGTATTTTCAGTTAATTGGTGAAAGATATTGGTTGATTACAAGTAGAAGTGGTGGAAATGATTACAACATGGGGAATGTAACATAGAATAAGTGGTGTTCTTTGATACAATGGAAAAAAATTTGTTACAGCCGAAAGTTGGAAAAAGGAGGACTTGTAAGGTTCTTAAAGAGGTGATCTAGATAAGTGATGAAGCTATAAGGGGAAGGAGATCTTAGAAGAAGGAGGTTTTGATGAAGATAACCTAAGAATACTGAAAGGTTGAGCTAAGGAGAAATATTAATGAGGTTTTGAGTAATACTTAATGAATAAGGCTCATTATAAAGCTTTATTGTAGCTCACAATGAGCAAGAGAAAGATCATAGAGAAACAAAATGTATAACTATAGATGGTCATAATGAAGGTGTAGAGGGATTCCATAAGAAATAAAATCATGATAAATTTGATAAAGAAATAGTTTCTGTGAAATTATAGATAGATGTTAGGATGGAAATACTATAGGAAGGTGAGAAAGACCAAAGGTATAGATGACCTTTACAAAGGATATTGAAATGGAATTGGTTTCTAGTGAAACTATTGAAAGGGATGAATGCCCAATTAAGGAATGAGAATCTTGGTGTATTTGAGCTTAACCAAAGGTTCATGATTGTAGGAATTCACTTTTGTGAATGAGATCCTGAGTCATTTGTTCAAGATAACCCTGATATGAGACCTATTGAGATTCTCATGAATGGTGTCAAAAGATAAAAGAAGCATGAGGATGATGTTGTATAATTTTCTTGTTATGATAAAAAATCCAAAATTTTTATTGAGAAAATCGAAAAAAAAATATTCTATATGCACTTTGTAATATTTTTATGTGCAATTTTATGATGTCGCATATTTACCTTTTATAGGTTTTTTTTTAATGTCAATTCCCACCCACTAAATATCATGCATTTTTTGTTGACAATGAGCGGTCCTTGTGTAATTAAAAACTCTAATGTGACTTCACAACCCCAATTCTTTCTTGAAATTTAATGGAGTGGGATTTTAGGCCTCCATTTTTTCATAAGTTTTAGATATTTTCCCCTGATGTTGTTACCTTGTTCTCATAGTTATTGTCATCATTTTTCACATTCTTGGGTTGATTCTCTTAAACATAAGAATGAAGAGGTAAATTAATAAGTTTCCTTTCTTATAGTATTTATATAATATAATTACTGGATGTTTTATCATTTTCTATGCAACATGATCTTTCAATATTAATCTTCTGCCATGATCCTGCACTCTCGAGGATTTCAACAGTAAGAGAATATCGTGCATGTTGTCTTCAAAAAATTTCACATATTTGGAATGTCAAGATTCTCGGGAAAACATATGGAGTTTTAAACAGACAATTGGTCAACCAAATTATACATGAAATAAATTTTACATGCACCAGTATGCCTACACTAAAGAGCAATCAATTTGAGGCTTTGATAGATCGATACACTTTCGAGGAAAACCAAATCAGCTTTTTTCCAAAATAATTTTCTAACACCTCCACATGAGTTGGAATGCTCATACATCGCACATGTGGGCTTCTAGCGGAAAAATAAAAAATATGCATAAAATTAACACATTTTTAAAATTGCCAACTTTCACCTCGATTTTCCTATAGATGGAGGTGAATCTCAAAATTATTTCATAATGGGGTTTTTTTAGCAGTATAGAAAAGTAAATAAAATCCATACCATTTCCAAAAATTCACATTCGTCTAAAATTTACGTAGGATTCTTTGAGGTAGTTTTGTGAAAAAAACACAAATTTCCATAATCCTAGGATCATGCCCATATTTCAAAAAAAATGAAATAGTATGCCTCATATTTGTACTTCCTTGATTATTTAATGGTTTTACTAGAATTATATTGATTAAAAATTGTTCGGATCAATATTATTTGCAAATTATTGAATTTTCTAAAGCCAAATTTTTAATGTAAATTTTTTTATAAAAACATAGCTATGGCTCCAAGCATATCGAGAGAGAGTTATCCCATGTTTTGATGCTATTGGATTGAGTTACTGGGGCTGACCCTCTCTGATTGACTAGGTGTATGAGTTTTTTTCCACAATGTAAAAGGACTTAACAACATTTTAATACATTCATTCCAGGTTCTTTCCTTATTTTTTAGTGTGTTTGGTGCTTCTATTGGCTCTATGATTTAACTAGTTTGAAAATGGTGTGAGATGGATTGGATGGGTCCACGAATCATCCCAAAACCTCTCTTTTTATTTTATCTATTTTAATGGTTTATTATTCTTCTATTAGACTGTGTATTTCACCATTTGGTGCATTAACTATTGTAATTTATTTCCATGCTTGAATGAAGTTGTGTGCTCTATTCTCATTCCATCCAAAAAGTACTTTGATTTGGGATTAATTCATCTTCAGATATGGTAGTATACATTCTTAAGTGTGAAATATCCTCACAAGAAATATCATAGATTCAATTGGGTGGATAAGGATCTTAAGTTACATTGCATTGTTTTCGGAATTTTTAAGTGGCCTACCTTGATAATGCTTTGGTGAAGGATCTATTCAGGGTTTAATTTTGTGCTCATGATTTAAGTGTTTTGTCAAGGAGGAGATACAGAGGTACTATGTGAAAATAATTAGATTCAAAGAGATGTCAGTCCATTAAATATTATAATTCATATGTCATAACATAACTTCAACAAACCTTTTCCTTTTGAAACATTTTTCTAGACATAATGACTAGGGTTTTAAAGTATTTAGTGAGATCTTTGATGATTATTTAGTGAATTAATGAGCATTAAAGATAAAATTAGTTTTATTTACCTTTATTGGACTTAGACTTTTTGACAAACCAAAAACCTAGTGTATAACTATGGTGTGACTTGGAACTAATAGTTGAGATTGCATTTTAAATTCAAACCTTTTAGTGATATGACTTGATGTGAAAACATCGTCATCATTTATATTATTATTGTCACTTCTTGGTTTCTCAAGTTTTCATAATATTTTTGTCAATTTGGTTTACAAATTTTTCACTTGTAATCATTGGAATAATGGCTTACATTTATGCAGTTACATTATTTGATGAATAGTGATTTCATAAAAGGTTGTTGGATGAACTGGATTTTGATAATTTAAACCATAGACATGTGCATTTGTTTTGGATAATTTATTGTAAGAAAGTGGATTTTAATTTTACGACTAAAATTTTGTTTTTGCTGCAATATGTCTTTCCTACACCAACATTATCAATTTAAACATTTATAGCATCAAGATATGCTTTGGAAGACAATACATTTTTTAGAGAATGGATGCAAGTTTTTGTGACCGTTAGGATAGAGAGTGGTTATTCCAAGTTCATGTACACAATGTTTTCTCATATGGTCGATGCATAAGGTTGCGTTGATTTCACTTCAGGTATATTTAAACCAGATATTTATTTGCATTGATTATACTCAAAGTTGAATGAAGAAATAGCTAGAGGGAAGCATTTCTAGCTAGGGTTTATTGATTTCTTTAGCTTCGGTATTATTT
>CM076578.1:1622993602-1623068374 GCA_034641835.2 Pinus albicaulis
GGACTATGTGGACTTATTTCGATACAAAATTCAAAAATAAAAACACAAACATTTGGCAAAGGAGACCTTCAAAACACTCCTACTCAAAGGAATCAAAGATGAATTTTTAGAAATTTAAAATCTGATAAGAGGAGATGATGCTTTTGACTTATCATGCGATGATGTTTGTAAATTATTCATTAGGTATTCAAGAGGAATCTCCAATATTAGTAATAATTATCAAGAAATTTCTTCTCAATTTCTAAAATCTACTACAAAAATACGAGTTGTGAAAGCCTCTCTAAATTTACAATTGGATAATTTGTAGGAAGAACAAAACTAGTGTAAGGAGGATCACTAAATAAAATTCCCATAATTGTTCGGATTACAATAAGTATTTAAGGAATCAAGTAAGGAAATAAATGGACCACTAGGTATAATTAATAGCTCATCATAATTTAATACTTGGAATAACATTTATTGTCTACAACAATTTCCTCAGCATATCTATAACCCTATAGTTCCATGGAAGAATTATAATCCTCCTATGATTCAATACCATGCCTTATGACCACAGTGGCCCTCTCCCTCGAGCCATATATTCTTGTAGCCTCAAGGATGGTTTAGAGCATCCTCTCTAGGGAAATTCCCCATGAAAAATCCATTACATAAGCCACAATAGTTACAATTCCCATCCAATGCGACACCCTGTTATCCTTCTCTATGGTCCCAACCATTTGTGCTACCAAACCCTAATTCCAAAAATCAAGTTGCGCATCAATTTAAAAAAAAATATTTTTCCTACTCACTCTCCTATCAGGTGTAATTTCATATATTTTAGAGAGGGGAGAGGCGTGAATTCAAAAAATTCCCCTATTATCACATAACATTTACCTTGGGAAGAAATTTTAATCCACAAACAATTAGAAGAGAAATATATGATTGGAAAATTTTTGAAAACTGTTGTAGAAGCTCATGAACAATATGAAGAGAAAAAACTTATAATTTCCCTTGCCCATATTTGCCAATTTGAAGAGACAAAACATCAAGATTTTGAGTACATGTACAATTTGGAGATCCTTGAATATGTGGGCCCTATTTAAGCATGTTTTTTAACGATCGTCAGTACACACCATTCCCTCATAATTTAATAACTATGAGTACCATATCAATTAAAGTAGTTTATTTCTCATACTCCGGTATGCATTAAAGTCTACTTTTTAAACTTAAGTGTGACGATATTTAGAATTTTTTTATGCACATGTTTACACTGGTGGCACTCCTACACTTGAAGGATATCTTCCATTCTTTATATTATGGTAGGGTAGTATTAAATAATAAATAAAGATGTCATCTAAATATAAAACAATTACAGCCACATTCTTCAAATTTAAATTCCCTAATGCACAACTATTGAAATTTCCATTATTATGCACTATTATGGTGAGTCTTGTTAGAAGCAATTCATTCTTAATGCCTCATTAGTTTGTAAAGTGACATTGACCATTAATTCGATGGTTATTATTCATATTGTTTAGTCATCCATGGAGACACTGAAAGGGGATTTGCCACTGTTATTATTAATAATTTCCATTCACAAGCCAAAAACCTAACTATGGCCTAGTTATTCTAACAATTTTTTGTCCAAGAAATATTTTCAATTTTCTCTAAGAAGGTATTATGGAAAAACCTCCTATGCCGGAACACTCCTGTGAAAACCTAATGACTTCTCTTAGATGGTTTATTTAAAAATGATTCTTTAGGGTAGAAATACCAACCACTGAATATTGGTTATTAAATACTTTTCATGCCATCTTATGCTCTTAAAGAGTATATTTTCCTCCCTACCTATTAAGTAACCTATTTAAGGTTAATCATAATCACAATTTATTTTAACATAAAAGGATTAATTGAGGTATAAGAGGTCTGATTACAAGATGAACTACCATGATCATGGGTCCTAAATAAAATGAAATTACCACTACTAGTCACTAATCTAGTTTAATGGTTTTCTTTTGAAAATTTGGAAGACAACACGTCTCATCACGAGTCAACTTGTTCATTATTGTTAGTTCTTGTGAATGGCACTGTCATCAGTTGGTTACCAAGGAAGGACACCAACCTTCAATTAATTTTAAAAAAAAATGTAAATTATTTCAATTGAATCTAAATATATATCAAATAGATGGGACACAAACATTTAATTTGGTTAAAATACATCCCTGTTGAGGCTATAGATTCCTACTAGCAGGAGGTCCATGCCTGTGGTATTAAAGTTAATTTTACAGTATGATTTACTTGGTAATTTTTGTGCTTCTATGAACTCATTATCATCTCTCTCTCAAAATGGATTTAAAATCCTTTAATTAATGTGTTATGTAGTTCTATCTTTCAGAAATAAAAAAGGTTTTCATGGACATGGGAACCTTAGGATATCTTATTCACTTTGCATGAAAAGGAGGAGCTTCAATGATATGTTGGATAAATGTAATATGGGAAGTTATATTTTTGTTATATTTATTTTTCCATATTTCCATCTATATTTTAACGTAGTGGCTTTGAAATTAAGACACTTTAATTTTTCATGAGGATATTGAGGTGAATAACTACTAATTAAGGTTGCCTTTAAGATACTTTTGGAAATTTTTATGGTTGGCTATTTTATGATTACATCATCCTTGCAGTAACAACATTATTATAATTCCTTTGGTAAACTTGGAATTAGGTACTCTTTCGAAAATAATAAATGTTCTTCATGACATTATTGAAACTCTGGTCCCAAGCTTTCCTTATTAATGCAAATTAAATTGACGTCATATGACGCTTACCTACGCACTCTTACGTAATTAGCCCTATAGTTTAAGTCAATGCAACATGACTCTAATAGAGAAACCCTAGCCCTTGAGTTATTATTAACTTTGGTCTTTGTTAAATCTTTTTCTTGCATGAGTAAATGAAATATGATCGACCTGGGGGTACGTCAAGCCTCTATTTTTTCATAATTAATACATCTTTTTCCCTCATGTTGTTACCTAGTTTTCATAGTTATTATCACCATTTTGAACATTCTTAGGCTAATTATCTTAAACATAAGCATGAATATGTAAATTAATAACTTTAATTTGTTTTAGAGTATTTATATAATATAATTACTCATTGTGGATTTTTTTCTCTTTTTCTATGCAACATGATACTTCAATTTTAATCTTGTACCATGATCCTGCATTCTCGAGGATTTCTGCACTAAGAGAATATCATGCATATTATATTCAAATTTTTTCACATATTTTTCATGTAAAGGTTCTCGAGAAAAAATATGGAGTTTCAAACAAATAATTGGTAAACCAACTTCTACATGAAATGCATTTTTGCCTACACCATTTTGCCTGCACTAAAGAGCAATGAATTTGGGGATTCAACAGATAAATACACTTTCGGGGAAATACCAAAGAATATTTTGTCCAAAATAATTTTTTAACACCTTCACATTAGTTGGAATGCACCCAGGTCGCACATGTGGGTTTTTAGAAGCAAAATCAAAAAACCTCCTTAAAATTCGTACAATTTTCAAACTTCCAACTTTCACCTCGTTTTTCCTGTATATGGAGGAGAATATCAAAATTATGGATTAATGGGTTTTTTCCTAGTATATAAAATCATCTAAAAATCTAAACTTTTACAAAAAATTCACATTGGTCTAATATTTATCCAGGGTTCTTTGCAACATATTTGTAAAAAAAAGCACAAATTTCCAAAGTTCTAGGATCATGCCTAGATTTGAAAGAAATGAAAAATTATGCCTCATATTGATATTTCCTTGATTAGGAAATGGTTTTAATATAATTAGATTGATGAAAAAAAAATTGGATCCATATTTTTTGCAAAGAATTATCTTTTTCAAAGCCCAATTTGTAATGTATTTTTTATTTTTAAAAAGAGAGTTATTGATCCAAGCCTAGGAAAATAGAGTTATCCCAAGTCCTGACTCTATTGGATTGAATTCTATGGGCTACCACCACTGATTGACTTGGATTATAAGATTTTTTTCCAAAATGTAAAAGGATTGCACAACATTTTAATAAATTCATGCCAAGTTCTTTCCTTATCTTTTAGAGTATTTGATGCTTATGTTGGCTCTATGATTTAAGTAGTTTGCAGAGGGTATGAGTTGCATTGGTTGGGCCTGGAAAATAGATCAAAAACTCTCTTTTTTTATCTATATGAATATTTTATTTGTCTTCTATTGCATTATATATTTTTTCATTTGTTGCATTAACTATTACGATTTCTTTCCATGATTTAATGAAATTGTGGGCTCTGTTCGCTCTATTCTCATTGCATCCACATAGTTCTTTTATTTGTGATTTATTTTTGTTAAAATATGGGAATTTAAATTATTGAGTGAGGGATATCCTAGAAATAAATATCATACATTTTATTGTGTCGATAAGGATCTTAGGTTACATTGCATTGTATTTTGAGTTTTGAAATGGACTATCTTTATAATACTTTGGTGCAAGATCTATTCAGGGTTTAGATTGTGCTCATGAATTTGAGGTTTTTTTTCATGGAGGATATACAGAGGTACTATTAGGAAAGACTTATATTCATAAATATTTCTATCCATTAAATCTTATAATTCATATGTCACAACATAACTTCAATAGATCTTTTTCATTTGAAAGCTTTTCGTAAATATTGTGACTAGGGTTTTCATGTATTTAATGAGATGTTTGATTACTATTAAATGAGTTAATGTGCATTGAAGAGAAAATTAGTTTTATTTAAATTTATTGGACTGAGACTTGTTAAGAAACCAAAACCCCAGTGTAGAATTAAGGTGTGACTTAGAACCAACAGTTGAGATTTGATTCTGAATGCAAACCCTATAATTATATGAACTGATGTGAAAATAGAGTATACATTATTGATTATTGCGACTATTTGGTTTATCAATTTTCAATGATATTTTTGTAAACTTGGTTTATATAGTTTTAACTTATAGTAATTGGTACTCAAGGTGTGAGAAGTTTCCATATTAGATTAAGGTTTTGTTTTGCAGGCTCACAAAGTCTCTCTCTGGAATTTCCAGTGTTGTGTCTCGAATTACATGGACACGAGATTAACAATTAAATGGACATCCATTACCCACCATATACTACACCTAACAGAGGAGCCTGAAAATATTTTTTTCTCCAAAACAACCCTTTTTATGTAGCACTCTCCCCTATGTTGTGTACCCCCCTCATCTTTTCTTGCTTACTTCCTACCACCCCCACCCCCCCACGAATAATTTTAATGATGGAAATTTATCTTATAGGCTAGATACATTAGATAATATTATGAGTCCCTAATATGAAAATTGAAAAATATTTGGTAATATTTTTGTAAAACTATTGAAGTTTCTAATGACTTTGTATAGTATCCATAAAATTGTGGAAAATTTAAAGGTAAAATAACTTTACACTCTATAACTTGGGAAAATCATTTTTAGAAAAAAATGGAAATTTGAAAATATTCCATTTTGAAAAATTCATTGAAAATTATCCCACTTGCGAATATTGGCCTAGACAATATCCCCCTCACCCCCCCCTCCAAAAAATAAAAATAAAAGCCATTTTTGGTTTCCATTATCAATTATTTCCACTGCCAATTATTTCTACTGCCAAATAAACATTATGCAAAACTATAAATGTTATCTCAACCAACTAACTTTATAGATGATTCTTATTATTAAATTTATTGGTTGTTTTCAATTAAATTCATATAAACCTATTTATTTAAAACTTTCATTTCATTATTCTCCCACTCACGTTCATATGTATTCACTCCTGTCACTATCTATGACCCTCCAATATTTTCCCCATATTTTTGGTTACGTAGAATAAAAACACAACATTATGGTCAACTTTGAGTGAGAATTCAAAAAATCAATAATTTGTTCTACAAGTAACTTAGTTCCCCGCTGCATATTTACATTTTGAAATAACTTTATCTAAGGGAAAATAACCTAATTCTCATTGTGAGACCATTCTTGCCTTTACAATAACCAAAATTGAGGAATTACCTTTAGTTGATAAGGAAAGGAGAATAATGGACACAAAATTAGAATTTTACCTATATGAATTGCATAATTTGGCTTTCCAAATATTTTAAGATAGAATTGATAAATTGTCTCCATGGGAGTCATATTTTCCCCAATTTATTTTCCCTCAAACCTATAACTTCTCAGAATTCATAGTATGCTGTGGAAACAGGAACTTACCTAGTGAAAATTCCATAATTTCTCAAAATGGTGAAGCCATGTTTTATGTAACATCTGAGTCCATACTAAAGGCTCTATGCATATATATTACCAATTCTCTACAACTATTCTCAAGTGAAATTCTCTTGCAAATCTATCAAAAATTTACATTTGAAAGAAGAGCTTCTACTTTCTAATTTTTCATAAGGTATTAGAAACAATGTTAATACTGAGAGGGGAGGGGTGAATCAATATTAAGGATAGTTTTAACTTTTAAGCAAATTTAATTTTCATCCAAACTTGGAAACCATCCATATCATCATCAAAAATATATCATGTGGCAGAAATATGAAATCAACACATCAACACACAACATGAGAACCATGCACATTTGTAACAGACCTGGTGAAAATTCCATGTAATAAGAGTTAGTAAAGGAATAATAATAACCATAGGTATGGTACACTTATTCCAAATTGAATGTTGGGAAAAAAATCCTAGTGTGGGTCTTCATTTCTTTTATTATGGATAAGGAAATTAGCAAAGGCAATGGAAAAGGCTTTGGAAAGGAAAAGTGGCATTTATTGGCGTTTATTTATGAAAATAATGGAAATTAGGAGAAAAGGGAGGTGAAAGGTCACAAGTTGCATGTGAGGAGGAAAATGAAAGAAAATAATGGAAAATGAAGAAAATAGAGTCCTAATATATAACAAGGATTATGAGGATAAGTTGGTACCTTTTGTCAGTATAACCCTTCTGCCAGTTCAATTTTGGAGCTCTATATCTAATCTCTCTCTTACAAAATCTTGGAAACTTAGATTTTTCTTGGAGGATTTCATCATTGGATCAAGAAAGGAAAATAAGGCAAGAGGAAGAAAATATCAAGGAAGGAAGAGGAGGATCAAGCCGCTACAACACGATTCCTTATGGGTATCGATTTTCATGTGTGGTTTCCTTGCTAGATTTGGAATGCATGGTTATGAGTGTTTGCTCTTGGTTCTCTTTATATCATTGGCATGGTTTTTTCCAGGCATGACCGTGTTTTTCAGCTTAACCTTTCCATTTTCAGATAGCCATGGTGTGATGGGGTTCTCGTGTTTTGGTTGAGCTAGATTTCGGTAGTGATTCATAGGTGAATGAAGTGGATCTATGAATGAAAGAGAACATGGCCTAGTAACCCCTGAACTAGAATATGGGTTATAGTAAGCTAGAATTGATGTTTCCGTAGTGGGCATAGTAATCCTTGAGCAGTAAATGGCAACATATATGGTAAAACCTAGTGGTGGGTTCTCTCCATCATGCCTAGGAATTTGTATATTGGATATACGGTAAATCCTGGACAGTGGAGTATCTCTTAGGGCCTAGTGATCCAGCATGGATTGCGGTAAATCCTAGAGAATAGGAGACAAGAAAATCCCTCACGGTGTAGGTGGAGAAATTTGGTGCCATCCATTCTTGTTTATGGTCTAGTGATTCAGTGAGGATTGCAGTAAAGCATGTTTCTATTATTGATGGAAAGGTGGCTTAGCCTCGTGAATCCCTGGTTTTTTCTTTTGGTTTGATTCCCACATTTATTCTTGGAATATGACACAAGGGTGATTGGCCGAAGAGATATTTTCCTCATCCGATCAATGCTCTGGTGAAACGTGGTAGTCCCATAGTGGGCTTGAATTTCCATTCATTAATAATAGGTTATTTCCTTCATATATTATGTGTAAATTTGCTAGTGTATATGTGGATTCAATGGCTGATGTAAACTTGATATTTTTTTTATATTATGTTGGTTATAAGCATGTGTTATGACAGTGATTATGTATGGATCTCATCATGTTTTGATTTGTAAATGAATTAACAATTTATATATTACTGAATAGATGATAATAAAGCTAATGATATAAGGGAACAATTATTCTTAGCAATTCTTAGATAAGTATGAAACCCCTATTTTCAGATATGTTATTTACACCTCTAGATTACACATTTTTGATATGTTTGAAAAAATTCTTGTCATGGCTAGTAGGTGTCCATTCAATTCCTTGTTCAAGTGTTTTCATTTACATCATTATTTCATTGTTATGTTTTAGCTCTGAAAGTTTCATGGAATTATGGGCATTGTCCTGGACTCTGGGCCTCAAAAAGTGGCATAAAAACTAGGGTCAGAAGCTTAGAACTAATGGAAAAATTCCCTAGTCACATGCATACCCATACTATGTGTGCGACTGAAGGTTTCTAGTCACACTCTTCTCCATGTATAGGGATCGACTGGGGGATTGTGGCATGAAAAGGTCAATTTTATTTAACGGCTAGCCTCCTAGAAGGTTGGGATGGCTCTTGGGTTTTCGATAGTAGGTCAATAAGGTTTGTGTAGTTGTGCGGTGTGAGTTCTACTTTCTTGAGGTGAACTAGGAGTTTGAGTAAGACCATAGTAGCCTCTTGCCACATGTTTACCCTGGTTCAATAGATACTTGCGTATATATGGGAGGAGGGTGTTATAGAGTGGTATCAGAGCATGGTCCACCCCTACGACTAGATGGAAGGTTTGTGTTGGTAATGGATTCATGTATATACCACATGTGTTACTCATTTGTGTGGTCTATGTGCTAGTTGCATAAGTATGGTGTTGTTCATGGTTGTAGTAATGTTTCCATGTGAAAGTAATAGTTTCATCGTGGAATGTGCCTTCGTGAGTGTATGATTGGTTACATTTTTCTTATTCTTGCATGTTGTCAGTATACAATGTTATGGTTTTGTTGTCATGCATGTGGTCATGGTATGTGATTAATATGGTCATGCATTGATGATTGGAATATAGTTAGAATGATGTTTATATGTCTATATGATTATATGTTAAACATATTTATGATGTTATGATTATTTTTATACTTGTATTACATTGATTTGGTTTATATTGTAGATGAGATATCCTCCCTGAATTATGCTAAGGTATGTTGTTTTATTGTCATTTGGTTTAGCTGACATAGTATTCCTTGCAGGAAAGAAATCAAGATGACTAGCAAGATGGTAGACTATAAATATTATCCCTATGAATCAAATGAGAATAATGGGGTTGGAAACTCTTATGATTTAACATAAAACATTGAGAAGTTTGAAGGAAGAAATAAGGAGTGGTAAGGTTAACAATGACAAAATATTGCAGGCACAAGAGAAACAAGAAGAGGTTAATGTAGTACTCCTTTAGAGCTTGTCAGAATTGCAGTGATAGGGGCCACTTCGGATCAGCCATTGGTAGGAGGAAAAAACTAATGGGGCAAATGATAATAGGTCTCATGGTGGTCACATGTCATCTAGAAATGATTCAGTAAGAGACACCGGACCGTTGGATACTTCATTTTACACCAAAATTTGATCATCTAACCATTTACAATTATATGGATCGAAGTACACCATATAAGACCAAGTTTACCATAGTAAAATTTCTTTCACTATAATAAATCATTTAATAAACCATTTTTATTAAGTTATTTCTTGTTAAAATAAGAAACCCAATGAGGAATAATTAAATAAATCCCTATTTATTTGATTTTCCTCTATGAATAATTAATTAAATTACTTTTTAAATAACATTCCTGGTCATATTTAACCCAATTATGAGAAATAATTAGATAAATCATTATTTTTCTTATTTTTCTCTAGGAATAATTAATTAAATCATTATTTAGTTATTGTTCCTTGTTAAATTTGACTAAATCACCTAGAAATAATTAAACAAATCATTATTTGTTAAATATTCCTTAACCACATTCTCCAAATGATCAATAAATCATTTATTTTTTATTATTTCTAAATAGAGGTATTTAACCAATTTAAATATTTTTTCCCTCCAACAAAATATAATTAAATATTTCAAGCGGTTAGATCTAGGTCTTAGTTAATAATATTTTATTATTCACCATTATCGAGGATATCTCAATATTTTGTTGTAAATAGGAGGTTTTTCCATTCATTCTTCACTTTTATCACTTTCATTGTCCCACTTTCAACATTCTTATTATTGCTACTACTTTCTTTGCTTCTTGAGCTCCCATAGGTTTCAACACATTTAGGGTCTTCTACACCATTGAGAGAGAGAAAATTCTGAATCTCAAGCATCGAGGACAACCAAGAGCCCATCCCATTGAGCGGAATTGGTAACATTATTAATTGTTCCCTTCACAGGTGTTTTAATATATACAAAATTCTTTAAATATTGTCTTGTTTGTTGGATGCATGAAGCAATTCTTTTTTCTTTTCACTCTTTAACTACTTTTACTGCATAGATCTAGTTTCTTGCGGCGTTTTTTTTAACTATCAATTGTAGATATAAATACGTTAAGAAACCATTTACGATGTTAGGGATTTTTTTCACACACAACTAAAGTGAGCTCTTTTCGTACAATTGCATTAATAATTAACGCTAACACTTCGGATAGGAGAGGTGACGGACACAGGTACTACTCCATTTTTGGTTCTGAAAGGCATTGCGATCGTCATCATTATCATCCTTACATGAGTAGTGACAGAGCATACTTTTCATATGAGTTTAATAAAGAAAATACACCTACTTTTAATGGAGATTTGAAGAATTCAGAATATGCATAGGCTTGTATACTTGGGATGAAGAAGTTATTTGAGTTGCATAATTACATAGATAATATGAAAGCTAGAGTGGCTATATTTAGCCTAAGAGGTAAAGCATATATATAGTGGGAAGACATGAAGTGAGTCAGAGAGATCAGGATAGAGGACTTCAGTTGGAATGAGTTCAAGAGGATTTTCAGGATGAAGTACCGATTAGAAAGTTACTACAAAGGAAAATCCAAGGAATTCTATGATCTTAAAATGGGATCAATGATAGATGAGGAGTATATTACCAAGTTCCTAGATCTATTGAGTTATGTACCATATATTAAGGATGAAAAGGAAAAATTTCTGAGATTTTTCAGTGGATTGCCATTAGCATTTAGAGATCAAATTGAATATGATGAGCCTCAGTCACTTGAGGAAGTTATTTGGAAGTTGAAAAATTTCTATGAACAATAAATGCGTAAGAATGAATCTCAACAAGGATGGAAAGGGAAGCATAAAAGTAAAGGTTAATGGCATCCAAACAGAGTAAGGCATTAAATTGTAAAGGAGAAAGACAATGTTGCACCACATAAGAAGTTTAATGCAACTAGATAGGGACATGGGTCATCGAAGCAACATAGAGGTGATGGTATTGTATGGTTGGAGTTTTGGATATGTTGTAAGGGGCATCTCAAGAGATATTTTCCATAGAACCAAGTTGGTAGGCCTCAAATCTATAGTGTACATGAGGTGCATATTGTTGGGGATGTTGTTAATAGCCTCCCTTGTATCTATGCAACACTGGATAATAGGTAGGATGTTAGGTCCATATATTACTAGTGTATTCCCTTATTGTTGTTGGTGTAACCCTGTTGAAGCCTCAAAAATCACTGCTTCAAACATTGGGGGATAACCACCGGGTCGGGACCTTAGGACACCTCCTTTTTCGTTTGGTGTGGTGGCTCCGACTGGATTGATAGGACCAGTTTCCTAATAACTTAAATGGGTTGGTGATGGAATGATTGGATGAATGGGAAATGGGACTAAATGACTGAAATAAATGATCTAATCTAATCTATAACTGATAAATAATTCTAAAACTAACCAGGGTATCAAATATGAATACAAATTTAAAGATTGTTTCAATTAAACCAATAACCATGAAAATGTATTATAATTTAATTGAAATACGCAATAAAAAATAAATATAGCTCTGTTTAAGAAATTAAATAGATTTATAATAACACATTGCATTCATAATTTTATATATCATTTTCATATACTGTAAAAGATGAATATTTATACACACTCAGAAATGATATGTATAAAGAAATATTATAAAACAAGTACATATAAATGATAGCATATTTTAAAGAGAATATCTCATAACATAAGAAAATTAACAGTGAATAGATAGAAATACCATATCCATCTTGACACTTTTCGATGCAATTCGATATCCAAATCCAACAAATTCAATGTAAAACAGACTCCAAGATACATAAATGCAATTCTTAAAGGCACTTTTCCATAGAACCACCAAATGTGATCCTTTATAAAAATATAAGAGTCAATGGAGTACAAAAATGTAATCTCCAATTAAAAATATTACAAATTCAGGACCCCTTTCTAAATGCATGAAAGGGGTTTAAATAGGTACTTAATAAAACGAAATAACTAAAACTATTCCTACAATCTATCTAATCGAAAATCTAGAAACAGAATTGCGATCTTGAAGTGAAACCGATTCATTGATTGTCTCATGTGTTTAATGTGCCTAGATGACATATTTTGAGCATATCTTTCACTTCTGTTGTATGACTTAGCCTTGAATGTAGCTACCCAGTATACGTAGCATCAAAGAATTCATGAATGATATAATGAATAACATTCGAAAGGAATTTGATGGCCATATGTTGGTTGTGTAGCTTGATTAGATAAGTCCACATAATATCCCATGAAATTCTTTGAAGTTTGATAATATGTTGATTCTTATTTATTATCTCTTCCTTCCACCTAGAATCAGCTTCTTTTACTTTTGGTAATTTTCCTGGGGTACAATATGAGATCAAATTAGTGGCGTACAAGCTGTCATTAACCAATTGTGTTGTATTATTCATCAAACTTTTAGCTCTTGATATGGCTCTTTCTTATTTCATCAACTGCTGTTCCCATTCCGCAAATACAATTTCCTTGTGTCTCTCCTCAAATCTGGGAAGACTAGCTTTTCTTCCTTGCTTTGTATCATGCCATGAAATGAATTTAGAAATTTTACCATCATCATCATCAATTTATTGCCTGAGAGTGACTCCTCCATCTATCAAAGATGATGTTATTTCGCACAAAGGCTCAACTTGTGGCAACTTTAGACAGAATTCATTTAACTGCTGAGATAGCAATTTGTTTATTTCAAGAGCTTCAGTCTTGAATTGAGCTAACTTAGGATAATCCTTGAACTTGTCCAATGTTGATTGGAATATTTTCTCTTGTTCAATATTTGCATTCTTCTCACTTTTCAGAATATTTTGTAACTTTTCTACCTCTTGAATCAACTGCTGCTGTTTGTTCAAGGCGTGTTCATCAATCTTCTTCTTTTCAATGTTGAGCTTCTCTTCCAGCTGTTTAGATCTAAGCTCCTGATCTTGCAATTTTTTTTCTAACTGATCAAGCTTTTGCTAATTCTCTGTGGCCTGTTCCTCTAACATATCTATCTTTAAGTATTTTTGTTTCATCAATTGGGAGACTTCAGAAGCTTTTTCTATAGTTGCAGCACTATAGGCACCTGCGTATTGAGATAATTTGGTGAGATCTTCTGATGGATTCACCTCAGCATTTTTATAAATAATATTCATAAATTCCATTTGTGATGTTGAAAGTGGATCTTGGTCAGCTCTTCTCCTCTTCCTCTATTTTATAAAAACAGCCCTCTGCTTAGGACTATAAAATATGTCAAGAGGAGGAATTTCTTCTACTTTCAACATAATTTCACCTGTAGGATTTTTAGGAATAACTTCCATATCTTGATCTTCCAGAACATTAAATTGGGGATTATTTTGTTGTCCTATTTGCTGGGTAAATTTCTCATATTGGCTCAGCAAATGGGGAGAAACTATAATTTCAGCAGATTCCACTAGTTTTTCAATAGTTTTTTCTCTTCCAAGTTGAGAATCTGGAGTATTGCTCATATCTCGTTTCACTGCTTGTACAATAGGCTTATTGCCTGTGTCTTCTTTCTCAGTATGCACATCGGTCTCAGTACTTGTGCTTTCCTTTTCTATCTAAGTTGAAGATTGATGATCAATATGTACATTGGGTTTATCACTAGTGTTCTATTTTTGCACAACAGTCTTTGTTCCTGTGACTTCGTTCTGGTTTGTACATTGGCCCCGCTAGTAGATGTTTCTTTGGCTGCTTTATCATATGCGTACTCTTTTTCCTTTTGCTATGTTTCAGACTTTTCCACAGGAATTTATGATATATATGAATAGGAGCATGGTATTAAGGGGTCCATTTCCATCCTAACATGGGAAATTCAGAATTGAAGCATAGGGCATCTAGAATATAGGCACAAAAGTGAAAAGGAGTAGTATTTCCTGTGTTTTTTTCCTTCCTATACTCAAGAATCCTATTGGCTATCTTATCAGAAAGAATGACAGCCCAGTCCATTATTTCAGAATTTATAGTAGAATGGATTAAAGGTACCATTTGTATCAAAAACCTAGTTGAATTATCATTCCCGAACAATCGGCACATCATTGCGGCGGCATAACAGTATGGAGATGAAAGGGACTCCACAGAGTACATACCTAATGTCTCATTTTTGTGCTTCTCTGGAGCTCTTCTCCACTCTCTGATTGACTCTGACTGATTTTCATTATTTGCAGCAAATTCCTTGATGAAGGCTTTGTTGTGGATTTTCCGCGGGTCCAAAAGGTGGTACATTGCTTTAATATCCTCTTCTTTAAATGAACCAAATGTTGTCCCAGTAGCCGAAACAAACGTTCTGTTTTGGATGGTTACATTATCTATCACCCATCGGATCACATCATAGTAGGGAAAAATGTTCGCCCGAGCTGCAATTCGGTGTAGGAATGAATTCGCAAGTGCTTGAAGAGAAGTTTTTGAATCAGACTCTAAATCATCCTCATTAGGGTCTGTTGCCTTCGCCACAATGACCTTCAGTTTTTCCCTTTCAATGAGGTTATATACCTCTTACCAAGATAGTTTTCCAAAACCCTGACACGATGTGTCTGTAACCAGCTTAATTCTGGTTGGTTTCTCTTTAGGTACCATGGTGAACATAGGGGTATTTGCAGCGAAAGTGGCCTTTGCTTTCCTTGATATCTTAGACATTTCATTGTCTGGTAGTGTTTCTCTTGCTCGGTGAATGAAAGGGTTGGATGCTCTGTTGTTCTGCAATGGAGAAAAATATTTCATACATGGTAAAAAGAGAATAAAGAGAACAACTATATGGAATATTTATTCATTGATTCTCATTTATAACTCCGTATTTTAAACTTAAATTTTCTCTTAAGAAGTCACACTCACACATTTGAAATAGAATTAATAACCATCATCCTTTTGATTTTCTATTAATAATAAAGGTACAATCGGATATCGATGGCTTTTGAAATGAGAACATAAAACTTGCCCTTTGAATTATGTGATTGTGATGAATGAATAATATATGTGCAATATCAAATATAGAAATTAAGTATTAATCACATCGGGGATTTTCAAGAGGATCAACAAATAAAATTTCATAATTTCCGCCGATTTCTGATTGCGATGATGGCCCATCGCATTGGAGATTTCAGTATCATGAGTGATGACAATATTTGACTCCCCGAAATGTGATTGCGATCAGTTACATCGCATCGGAGTTTTTTAAATGACCGAACAAAGAGTTTGCATTTTGAGATTTGCGATGGTGGTGGGGCCCATCGCATCAGAGATTTATAAAACAAGCGCATATTTATACTACTTTTTCGAAATGCGATTGTGATCAATCGCATCACATCGAAACAAATGTGAAAGTTTAAAACCTTTGTGATTTGAAATTACGATTGGTTCAATCACATAGGAGTTTTTTGAAAAACAAATATACAACTTAAGATATCTCTGATTTCCGATTGCGATTACTGTACGTTAGAATTTTTCCATTTAAATACTTTTATGTCATAAATTCTTTATATTCCATTGGATTAGAAATTATTTCAATGCTGCATTTGTTTATAAACACTCGCTATGCAATATATGCTCTTTTAACAATGAACCTTTATCCTTCTATTTCAAAATGATCATATTTCCTCTAAGTATTTTATTCATATATAAAAAGAAAGAAAGGGGACCTATTTCTAAATTAAAATTATTCTAAAAATTTGAAATTGGGAGGGTTGTTGTACCGTACAACAATTGGCGATTTACTAGAAGAAATAGTTATTTTTGAAAAAAAAAATGAACACTATATTTCTAGTAAGTAAAAGTTTTTAAAGATAACGAAAACTATCTTAGAGAAATTTTATATAAAATCTAACTCTGAAAAAGAATAAAAATCACTTACAATTTCTTTCTAATTCCTCAAAGATAATTTTTTTTTTTTGGTTTTCTCAAGATTTGATTGGTTGATAATAATGAAGTAAGGGGCCTTCCCAAGTTTAGCTTTTGTAATATACTCTATTGTCATAGGAATTTCCACTGCTGCTAGCAAACATTCATAGTCTCGACAGGGTTACCTTTTAACCATTAACCATTTCATTGTCCCATCCAACTAAGATTATGACTCTTTAAAAATAAATTCATAAGACATATTATCTCATGTTTTTTTGTCTTTTATTTATCTTTTTAATTTAAGATCCATTGTTCTGGTTTGGTAGCCAGTTAGTAACAATGTCATTCACTAGTTTTAATTAAATTGAACAAGTTGGCTCGTGATGAGACCCCTTGTCTTACTTTTATAAGCCATTACCCTGTTTTGGTATGTAGTGTTGGTAATGTAAGTTTTATTACTTCTTATGATCATGGTAAGTAGGCTCGTGATGAGACCTTTTATCTCTTAAATTTTTCCATATAATTTCTTAGAATTACATTCTAAAAAATCACAACCTAAATGGATGGGGTGAAATAGTTTTATCCTTAAGAATCAATGGATGACAATTTTCAGAGTTTTTTGAGTGCCAAAGCTTGAAAAATTCTTTAATTTTTAAAGAAAACCTTTCTCTGCTTAATAAACTTATAATGATTTACATTTTATTCAAGGTTTCAAAAGATCATGCAAATTTTCTGAACAAATTTTCAAAGTTTAACATTTTATTTTAAACTATCCAAAATTGTAGTCATTTCCCTAAAAATTATTATTTACACAAAATAAGTATTTATAATATTCTTCCTAAGACATTTTCTAATCGTAAAAATTCAATTAGAGACTATTAACAACCTTTATTTACAAAACAAACAAAAATTGCAGAAAGGAATATGTACAGGTAAGAAGGGGCTACCTCCTTATGAAAAGAATTTCTTTAAGACAAGCCCATTTACAGGAAGAGATTCTCTCTTTCCTGTTAAATATTGGAGTATGAATGTATATGAGCCTATCTTTTCGGCAATCTAAAATGGTCCAAGCCACATTTTCTGAAATTTGGTATGCTTACCTTTTTCTTCATGTGTTTTATCCCATTTCAGAACAAGATCACCAATCAACAAATTTTTTGAGCCAGTGGAACTTGAATCAAAAGAAAATTTTACAAGTTGTTGATGTTTTTCATGAATACTTTTCATTTTCTCTCTATCTTCTTCTAATTTAAGGATTTGATAAAATCTCAACTAGATAGATGAGGAAGGATTTTCTTCAATAAATTGCACTAGAGCTAATAATGGGAGAGCTAGATTTGATGGTATTACAACTTCTTTTCCATAAAATAAATTGAAAGGTGAAGTTCCTATTGAAGCTTTAAGAGTAATACGATCAACGCATAGTGCAAAAATTAAATATTTGTGCCAATTCTTTTGATTTTGATCAATGGTCCTTTTAATTATTTCGATAAGATTTTTGTTAGTAGATTCAGCTAAATCATTACCTTGTGGATAATAATTTGCTGAATATTTCAATTTAAAACCTCCTTTGATTGAAAATTCCATTATACTATTTCCAGAAAAAATAAGATGCATTGTTGAGGACAAGAGCATTAGGTACACTAAACCTGGTAATGATGAATTGATTGATGAAATCAATAATTGCATCAGAATTGGCTACCTTTAGAGGAATTGTTTCTACCCACTTTGTAAAGTAATCTGTTGTTGTAAGGATGTATTTGTACTATTTGGAAGAGTGAGGTACTATCTCACCAATGATGTCAAGCCCCCATTTCTCAAATGGTTGCTCAATGTTTACTAGTTGCAAAGGAAAATTTGGCTTCCTTTGTCTTCCACTAGCAGTTTGACAAATTTTGCACTTCCTCACATAATCATGTGTATCTTTGAAAAGGGTAGGCAAATAATATCTAGCATGGATTATTTTGTGAGCTATGGTATCACCTGCAAAATGACCTCCTGCTGGTCCATCATGTAAGTCATGCAACAAATTTTTTTCTTCGGTCTTTTCAAGACATCTTAATAGGATTGAATCATAATTCTTTCTGAATAACACATCATCAATTATTTCATATTTAGTAGCCTTCAATCTTAAAGCACATTTTTTCTTATAGTTGAGATTAGAAGGAGCATACCCATTTTTCAAGTAAAAGATCAAATCAGCACACTGGGATTCAGAATCTGTAACACTTATCTGACTTACTTGAACAGCATTGTCTAGATCTTGATTTCTGGTATGTTGTGAGCTCCTGCTAATAATCTGCAAAAACCTTGACCTCTAACAATCTTGGCTGGCTTAATATCAATATCATATTCTTGCAAAGATGTCACCCAATTAGCCCTTTTTTTTCCTACTTCCTTTTGAATTAATAATTGTCTCACTGCAGAGAATGGGACAATAATTTTTGTATGTGTTTTTAGGAGAAAAGGTATAAAATATTTGATTGACTTAAACACAGCGAAGGCTTGTTTTTTCTACATCAGAATAATTCAACTCAACTCCTTGTAGATTTGAGTTGAAGAAAGAAGTTGGTTCTTCTATTTGTTGATCATTGAGCTATGTTAAAACATCAACATAGGATTTTTTGGTGGCCAAAGTATACATAATAAAATCTTTAGAAAAATCAGGAGTTTTCAATGCAGGTGCATTAATGATTCCTGTTTGATTGCATAAAAGGCTTCTTTTTCTTTATACCCCCATTTGAATACTGATTTTTTCTTAATCATATTCTGCATAGGTAAAAAAATTTGAGAAAAATCGGGAATGAATATTTTTACAAAATTAATCTGCCCTAAAAATGATTGCACGGATTTTTTGTTATCAGGTAAAGAAATATCCGAAATTTCTTTAACTCTGTCAGGATCGATATATATACCATATTTTGACACAAAAAACCCTAAGAATTTTCCTTCATTGAGGGCAAAGAAGGATTTCTTTGGGTTTAAATAAATACCAAACCTTCTACATCTTTCAAATATTTGTTTCATATCATGTAGATGATTGGACCTCTTCTTTGAATATATCATTATGTCATCAAGATAAATAACAATTGATCTATTAATCAGACCCTTAAATTCTATGTCGATGGATCTCTGGAAAGTAGCTCCTGCATTTATTAAACCAAAAGGCATTTTGTGATAAGAATAAGTTCCCCATTTGGTTCTGAAAGTGGTTTTCAACCTATCATCTACATGTACTGATATTTGATTATAGCCTGAAAATCCATCAAGGAAGGACATGAGTTAAGAACCAGCTACTTTTTTGAGTATTTTCTCCATAGTTGGTAATGGAAAATTATCCTTTTAACATTCCTTGTTTAAATTTCTAAACTCAATACATATTCTAATATCACCATTCTTCTTCCTGACAGGTACCATGTTGGAAACCCAATTAGAATGCCTTACAGGAAAAATGATTTTGGCTTTCAAAAGTTTGTTGAGTTCTGTTTTGATTTGAATTTCAAGATTTGGAAAAATCTTTCTTAACTTCTGTTGAACAGGCGTAACATCAGACAGAATTGGAATTGTGTGTTGGATAACAGAAGTATCATAGGTTTTTAAATCTTCATAATTCTAAGCAAAGACATTTTTATACCTATTCAGAACTTTGATGAAAGCATTTATTTCTTCTGGAGTTAAATTGAGTCCTAGATTAACATTTTGATGTTTAGAGTCAGAGCCAATATTTACTAATTCAAATTTCAAAGTAGAACTTTGAAGTTTAGCATTAGTAACTTTCTTGAATCTGTCTTTAATATAATATAGATCCTCAAGTTTAACAACATATTTAGGAATAGGATTTTCATTAATTCTTGAAGTAATTTGCAGATCATGATCATTTTCATGAATTATTTGTTCATCATAGGATTTCTCATTTAATATCTCTTCATCATGGTAGAATACTTTCTAATTTTTGATATTATCAGGAATAGATGGGCGAAAAATCAATTCTACTGAAAATCTATCAGGACTGCAATCTTCAGTAGGGATGATTTTGGATGCAACATTAGCTAACAAATCAACGGATGTTTTTTTATTTCTAGGAATAGAAGAGATATTAAATTCTAAAAATTGAGTGGTAAGGTCTTGTACTAGGGTTTGATAATGTTTGAGATGTCCTGAAAGACAATGGATGGTATTCCTTACTTATCTTATGACAATTTTGGAATCTCCATATACTTTCAAGTATTTTACATTTAACCCTATGGCTTTATAAAGTCCTTGGATCAGAGCTTTATATTCTACAGTATTGTTTGTGCACTCAAATTCTAATCTACATGATAGCATGGTTTTCTCTCCTTCTGGATCAATTAGGATGCATCCTACTTCTGTTCCATCATAAGATTTTGATCCATCAAAATATAATGACCAAAATAAAGAATTATCTATAGGTTTATCTACAGATGTATTAGAAGCATTAACAATTCTAGAAGAATCAGATTGCGAAAAATTTTCAATTTGCAAAACAAAAGTATTTACAGAAAAGGGTGATTGTGGTGCAGTGAAATTCCCAAGGATTGACTCAGCAAAATAACCTCCAAGGATATTTTTGTTGAAAGCTACATGTTCATTTGGTTGTTCAAATTCAGTTACAATGCGCGTCATGTTTTTTTCTCGCTTGATTTTGATTTGATTTGGTTTCCCTTTGTAGGAAAGCCACATATGTGAATAATGAGTTGTGATATAACCATTGAGCTTTGCAGACAAATCCCTACTTAAGACTAATCCATAGAATTTAGGAATATATGCAATCAGAATATCAATTGTTTGGACAATCCTAGGATCAGAAGCTAGTCTAATGGTAATTGAATTGATTTCTCCTACAACTTGTACTTTAGAGCGGTCCAATTGTACAATGTGAACTGTAGACTTTTGTGGTTAAATATTCAATTTTTCACAGACTAAAGTAGGCATTATATTAGAGGATGATCCGGAATCTATCAAACAATTATGCAAATTCTTGTTGTATATTTCATAAGTCAACAGAAAAGGAGGTGTCTGAGAATTTGATCTTTGTCCGATAAGAAGAGTATCTGTGGAATCTACTTTGTCTGGTGGCTTACCAGTCCCTTTAGCTGCTTTGGAAACTACACCACTTGGTAGAGGAGAAATAGGTGTAGCATTTAATTCTTTCAATAGCATCTTTTGTTGATATTTAAGTTTTCTGAGTTCGTGTAAACAAATGTTCGCTCTAGTCCTTTTCATGCCTTCAACAATGTTATAATCCATAGGATCTGATACCACCAAAGTCTTATATGTTGATGTAGGAGGATTAGAAGATGATGGCTGATTCTGAGTGGGTAAGGGAGAAGCTTTCTTTGTAGGAGATTTGTCTTTGGTACTTGTAGTTGTAGTTTTCTTCTTAGGAACAGATTGAATAGGTTCCGTTGTAGATTTTCTCCTTGTACTCATAGGCATAGCTTCTTGTTCTATTTCACTGTCTGAATTAGGGAGAATGAAATCCCACATTCCATGTAATTCAGCTATTTCTTCTCTTTCTTCTTCTTCATATGATACTAGAGGAGTATCTTCTTCTTCTTCCTCTTATGATTCTGCATTGGAGATTGAATTGGGAGGTTTAGATTTAGCTTGATTTCTCTTGAAATTTCTAAATGGTCTCTTTGTAGAAGTCTCCGCTACTTGCTTTTTAATCTCAATCATCTCATTAGACATGGTTTTAAGATCTTTCTGTAAGCCTTCCATGTCATATGGATCTATTGGTGTCTTCTTCTATAAATCATTCTTAAAGCTGAATTTCTTGGATTTTCTTTCTTCAATGGAATTTTTCTTATCCAAGGCAATAATCCTTTTCTCCACTGCAATAACTTCTTTTAGGTTCTCATCCAAGGTCGATTTAGTTGCTCTATCAACAAAAATTTCTATGTTTGAAGGTAAGGCAGTGATATACCATTCACTTCTAACCTGCTCACTAGGCTTTGATGTTGTAGGGATCTTATTCAAGAGTTTATTGAATCAGGAATTAAATTATTTGATGGGTTCTTTAGGCTCGGTATTTCAATTGGAGGGATCATTGATTAGGGTAGCTATTGATCTATCATCTCCATATTTGGTTAAAAATTTCTCTTGGAAAATATCCCAACTTGTGATAGAATCTGAGGTAATGAAAAATGCCAGGATCATGCTTCCCCTTGCAAAGTATAAGGAAATAACCTAACCACAACATCTTCATGTTCTACTGCATTCAAATTTATAGCAAGCATAAAGTTATTTATGTGTTCTTGAGCTTGTCTCTTCATGTTAGGACTGAAATTTAGAAGCCATTTTCCAGGATTATTTGGTAAATCATGTAAATGTGCAAGCATATTAACAGCTCCTGGACTAGTCCATGGTCTTTGTGTGATTGTTTTGATGATGATTGAAGTATTAGAAGAGACAATTGGTGTTTGGACAGATGTTGTTTGCACAGATGATGATGATGAGATAACTGCACTTTTTTGAGTTTGGGCTTTGGAAACAGATGATTGAATTTGCGATGAAGAACTAATATCACTCTCTATTTCCAATGGGGTTCTTCTTGTTTTAACTCTAATAGGTAAAGGAAATTTTTTCGGGGAAATCCCAAGTTTTTCACTTTCTGACCTAGTGAGAGGTCTGAAAGAAACAAATTGTGAGGTAACACTACCTTCAGAGATTTCAGACTCTTCTGATGATAATGAGAATCCTTGGAATTTATGAACTAAATCTTCAACTTCAAGAGACTCATGAGATTGATTATCTAATTGAATTGAGACTTTGGTAGTGGGTTTTTGAATACTCTTATCAATTTATTCTCTGGTGATTTGAGATGTGGAAGAAATTGAAGAGGGTGATGAGGGTGAGTTTCTCTTAGAATGGCCTGTGGATTTGGATTTATCTGCCATTCATAGGTTCAAGCCCTCCTTCTAGCGCCAAAAATGTTGAAGCCTAGAAAATAGCTGCTTCAAACATTGGGGGATAACCACCCAGTCGAGACCTTAGGAAAGCTCCTTTTTCGCTTGGTGTGGTGGCTCCGACTGGATTGATAGGACCAGCTTTCTAATAACTTAAATGGGTTGGTGATGGAATGATTGGATGAATGGGAAATGGGACTAAATGACTGAAATAAATTATCTAATCTAATCTATAACTGATAAATAATTCTAAAACTAACCTAGGTATCAAATATGAATACAAATTTAAATATTGTTTCAATTAAACCAATAACCATGAAAATGTATTATAATTTAATTGAAATATGCAATAAAAAATACAGATAACTATGTTATTGGTTTAATTGAAACAATATTTAAAGTTGTATTCATATTTGATACCCGGGTTACTTTTACAATTATTTATCAGCTATATATTAGATTAGATAATTTATTTCAGTCATTTAGTCCCATTTCCCATTCATCCAGTCATTCCATCACCAACCCCTTTAATTTATTAGGAAACTGGTCCTATCAATCCAGTCAGAGCCACCACACCGAACGGAAAAGGATTTGTCCTAAGGTCCTGACCGGGTGGTTATCCCCCAATGTTTGAAGCAGCGATTTTCAAGGCTTCAACAAACCCCAATATTGGTATTATTGTGGCCTTACACTATTATTGTTAGGTCAACTAGGATTATATTGTGACCCCATGGACTTCTGTATATAGCAGGAGGTTTTTTCATTTGTATCATCCAAGAATTGTTCATTTATGTAATGTAAACAAGGTTTCCCCATTGAAATGGCTTATTTATAAGGCGTTTATCTCTCTTTTATTCTATTTTTGGAGCTAGTTTCATAAAATTTGGTATCGAAGATTTGGATTCTACGATTTCGCTGCTCCAAATAGGTCATCGTGGCATTTTCACTATAATTTTTTTTCTACGAAGGTTTAGAAGAAAAATTATTTATCACACAAAGCTGAAATCCTGGAAATTTGTGTAAAAAATTCAGATCTTGGTTCACAATAGTTTTGGAGATATGATATGTGGTCAAACCTGTGGCATTAGAAAGAAGATTCAGAGGGTTACGACAAGAGTGAAATTTAGATATTGAAGATCTGAAATCATAGTGGTAATTCATTTTCAATATTGAGATCCTAAAAACCAAGAAAAAAGTGTGTATTTTTTTCGAATTGAATAAGCCTTGTTTGAAAAATCAGTTTGAATTGATTCCAAGGGCTTATTGTAGAACATATATCAGTATTGGGTTCTAAAATTCCCTCTGAAAATAATTGAACACCCATCAATCCTTTAGAAGGATATACTATGACTCATGCAGATGAAGAACTGCAACATGAAATATCGCAATTACAAGAGCAAGTGCAACAAATTTATTTCTCGCAAAGAGCAACAAGAAATGAAATGGAAATTTTGAAGAAAGGCATGGAAGCGAAGATGGATGGTTTGAAAAAATGCATGGAATCTAATATGGATGGCATGGAAGCTAGCATGGATGCTAATACGGATTACATGGAAGCTAATATCGATGAAAAAAATAAAGGAAACATGGAAAACATGAAGAGTGATATAAAAGTAGACATGGAAGGTTTGACAAAGTTGATACAAGAAATGTTTCCTAATGGTGAAAATATATTAGAGGAAAATCATGACGAGAAAAAAATAAATGTTAATCGTGATTTAATAAACTCTAATGTTGGATGGAATAACCACCATATTCCAAAGATGGATATGAGGAATTTTGATGGAAAGGATCTCGTAACATGGATACTAAAGATGGAGCGATATTTTGATCTCAATAATGTGAAAAACACATAAAAGGTATGCATTCCAAATCTACATTTAGAACAAAATACATTTGTATGGTATCAATCACTTTTCTCCTGTAAAAAAAATGTAACTTCGTCAATTTTTATGGATAAAATGATAGAACATTATGAGGATACAAAGAGAAACACATTCTTTAGCCGATTAATAAATCTCAAACAAAAGGGTTCAGTGGTGGAGCACATTGAGGACTTCCAAAAATTGAATATAAGGTTAAATGCTATTCTAGAGGAACACATGATTGATGTCTTCGTAGGGACCTTAAAGGATAAAATCCAACATGAGGCTTGCCTATGGAGACTTGATTCATAGGAGAAGGTTTTCAGTTTGGCATGAGAAATTGAATGTAAAATTATGGTGAAAAGGAGGCCTACCACTCACATCTATAAAGATGGAGGCGTTACTACTCCTAGACTTTCACAACCTACAAGGTTGACACCACAACAATTGGAAGGAAAAAGATAAAAATGGCTTTTCTTTCGTTGTGATAGAAAATACACTAAAGGTCATGAGTGTGCTAAGAAGAAATTCTTTTACATATATTGTGAAAAGGAGGAAGAAAATGAACCAAAAACTTCAAAATAAGATGATATACACCAGGAACCAACCTTACAAGAAGAAGAAATGTGTCCAACAATATCGTGTAATGCATTGGGAGGAATTACCAATCCTCAAACTCTCAATATAGAAGGACATAGCAAGAAGAAAAAGGTAATGGTGTTGATTGATTTGGATAGTACCCATAATTTTATTCATTGTATGTTGATTGATTCGGGTAGCCAAGAAATTGAATAGTATCCTATACCCAGCACCAAAATGTCAAGTGATGGTTGCAAATGGAAGAACTATAAATTACTCTGGAAAATGCCATAATATCAAGGTAACCATGGGGGAATATTTATTGAATATTTCAATTATTTCCATTCCAATGGGAGGTGTTGACGTTGTACTAGGAGTACAATGGTTAAAATCTTTAGGGACGATAGCTTTTAATTTTCAAGAACTTTTCTTGAGATTTTTTCGGAAGGAAAGGAAGTCGAATTATGGGGTATTTTAGGGAAGCCAAGAAAGATAATAAGCTCTAATGTGATGACAAAGCTTCTGAATAAAAAACAAGGAGGCGTAATTGCATAATTATGCTCACTAGATGTCCCAACATCAAAAGCATATATTTCTCCAGATCTCCAGAAATTCTTGGATAATCATTCCAAGATGTTCGAAACACCCAAAGGACTCCCACCTATTCATGATCATGATCATGCTATTCATTTGATTCCACGAAGTGTTCCTCTAAACATCAGGCCTTACAAACATCCTTATGTTCAAAAGATCGAAATCGGACGTATGATTTCAGAAATGTTAGAGGCTGGTATAATTCAGCCTAGGCAAAGTTCTTTATCTACTCTAGTATTATTAATGCACGAAAAATGGATCATGGCACATGTGTCTGGATTATAGGGAGCTAAATAAGCTCACTATTAAAGATAAATTTCCCATTTCTGTGATTGATGAATTATTGGATGAATTACATGGAGAAATTTCTTTTACTAAGTTGGATCTTTGTTCAGGATATCATCAAATTAGAAATGAAGGTCGAAGATATTCCAAAAACAACATTTCGAAGTCATAAGGGTCAATATGAATTTTTGGTCATGCCTTTTGGCCTTACCAATTCAACTTCTACATTTCAAGCGTTGACAAGTTCCATTTTCAAACGCTTCCTTAGAAAATTTGTGCTAGTATTTTTTTGATGATATACTAATCTACAGTAGGTCTTGGAAGGATCATGTTCAACATGTTGACAGGGTTCTCAAACTATTGGAGGGGAAACAATTATATGGAAAAACCTACAAATGTTTCTTTGGAGTATAGGAGGTGGAATATCTGGGTCATATTGTATCACATGAGGGTGTTAGGGTAGAATATAACAAAATTAATGCCATTAAGGAATGGAAATTCCCCACAACCATAAAGCAGTTGTGAGGATTTCTCAGGTTAACAGGGTATTATCACAATTTTGTTAGGAATTATGGGATACTAGCAGCACCTCTAACAACATTATTAAAGAAATATGGATTTTCATGGACTCCTGAAGCAACTAAGGCCTTTGAACATCTTAAAGAGGAAATTTTCATAACACCGGTCTTAGCTATGCCAGACTTCACAAAAACCTTTATTGTGGTATGTGATGCCTCAGGAAATGGAATTTGTGTTGTTTTAATGCAAGAAGGAAGATTCATTTCTTTTGAAAGTCGTCCAATCAAAGGAAAGTATTTACAGAAAGCTATTTATGAGAAGGAAATGTTGGCAATAGTCCATGAACTAAAGAAATGGAAACCTTACCTAATGGGAAGACAATTGAAGGTAAAATCTGATCATGATAGACTTAAACACTTTTTGGAACAAATATTATCTTCAGAAGAGCAGCAAAAATGGGTCACAAAGATGTTGGGTTATGACTTTGAAATCATCTACAAAAAACTGGAAGCGAAAGGTTGTTGCAGATGCACTCTCAAGAAAGGATGAATAGGTGGAAGCATTGCTTTGTGCCATTTCTATTATCCAACAAGATTGGATAACCGAAGTAAGGGATGAATGGAAGAAGGACGAAGAAGTCTGGACACTCATTCAAAATTTGCAGCAAGATCCTAGTACATCTTATACATTTGAAGCAAGATCCTTATGGTACAAAGATCGCTTATATATTTGTAAGAATTCCCATCTAATACAAAATATTCTTTTGGAATTACAAACTTCTACTTTAGGAGGGCACTCAGTATTTTTAAAAACTTACCACAAGGTGAAGAAATAATTTTTTTTGGATGGCCTTAAATTTGATATTCAAAATTTTGCGGTGGAATGTTTGGTTTTCCAGTAAAATAAAGTTGAGACAATTAAGACACCGGGTCTTCTACAACCTTTATCCATTCCATGTCAACTTTGGGTGTAGATTTCAATGGATTTTATCACAGTTTTACCTAATTCCAAAGGAAATCATGTGAGTATGGTGGTAGTTTATAGAATTACCAAGTATGCATACCTTTTTAAATTATCTCATCCATTTAAAGCGAGTATATTTGCTACTACATTTATGGAAACAATTCAAAAGCTACATGGAAACCCAAAGATTATTGTAAGTGACAGAGATCCCATTTTTACTGGAATTTTTTGGAAGAATTTATTTTTTTGTTTGGGTACTCAACTAGCTCATAACTCATCTTATCATCCTCAATCTAATGGTCAAACTGAGATATTGAATAAATGTTTGGAAGGATATGTTTGTTGTTTTATATATGATAATAAAACACAATGGGTCAAGTGGTTAGCTCTCGCTGAATGGTGGTATAACATTTCCTTCCATACTGCAGCAAAAATGACACCATTTATGGCACTTTATGGATATTATCCACAATCCATCACATCATATTTAAGATAAAATTCCAAGTTTCAAGAAGTGGAATATCACATCGAGCATCAACAATATGTTCTCCAACTCTTAAAGGATAACCCAAATTTGGCACAAAATCCAATGAAACAACATGCATATCACTATCGTAGTGAGAGAAGTTTTGATGTAGGAAACTGGGTATTTTTACGGCTACAACCATACAAACAAATGTCCCTCCATCAAGCGAAGAAGAATAATAAATTATCACCAAAGTACAATGGTCCTTACAAGGTCTTGCAAAATTTTGGTACTATGGCATACCAATTCGAGCTTCCTGCTTTGCGAGTGCATCTAGTTTTCCATGCTTCATGCTTAAAGAAGGTTATAGGTGACAAACTTCCAGTTCAAACAGTGTTTCCAAAAATTTATGAGGAAGGAAAAATCATATTGGAAACTGGAGCATTCACGGAAAAAATAACTCGATAGCTATGAAATTTATCAATCTCAGAGTATCTCATCAAGTGGAAGAACTTACCCACTGAAGGTTCTACATGGGAGGATGAGAATTTTATACATAACCATCAAGAACTACTGAAGCATTGAGGAAAACACTTTTCTGAAGGAGAGGGGCATTTTAGGTCCCTATATTACTAGTGTAGTCCCTTATTGTTGTTAGTGTAACCACCTTATTGTTATTTTTGTACCCCTGTAACCCCAATATTGTTATTATTGTGCCCTTACATTATTAGTGTTAGGTCGGCTAGGATTATATTGTGACCCCATGGAATCGTATATATAGAAGGATGTTTTATCATTTGTATCATCCAAGAATTGTTCATTTATGTAATGTAAAGGAGGTTTCCCCCTCGAAGTGGCTTATTTCTAAGGCTTTGATCTCTCTCTTATTCTATTTTTGGAGCTGGTTTCATAACATGGGAGGACCATCAGGCATCTATCATTGATATAGATGATAAGATTTGTGATCAATGTGTTTCTATTTTCATTCAAAATGGATCTAATTATAGTTATGTTAGTCCTTAAATGGTGGATAAGTGTGGTTTGAATGAAGAAGTGCACGTAGAATATTGGTTAGTGTAGTTGGGTACAGGTACAAAGAAAAGAGTTCATCATTGGGTAAGATTTTTTGCATTTGCGTTGAATGGCTACATCAACACACTTGATTTTTTTTCCGTTCAAATTATATAACATGCTTTTCGGTATGGTATGGCTATATCATCACAAGCCTAAAGTGGATTGTTATGAAAACTCCATTTAATTCTTGGATGACAATGGGTAGATGAGAATCTTAGATGGTAAAAAGAAAGAAACATCAGTTAGGATGGTGATAGCTATGTGATGAGCTTCATCATTAGGTATAATTGTAGGGGTTAATTGTCACCTTTTTAGCCTTATTAAGTATCTCTTTCTCACATTTAAATTATATTATGGTCTTTTCTTGTTAGTTCATATCGTGATTAAGGCTTGTCATACATCGAATGCCTAACATGAGTTAAATTTAGGATAATCACAAATATATTGCACTTTTGATGAATATTTTGCAATTAAAGCTTAGAGTAGACAACAAGGAGAGATTTTAGAGAGATTTCCCACCCCCTTAACTCCCAAAGGCAGCCAAGGGATCCTCGAGATTCCCTCCAACAACCTGAAATCAAAGGAAGCCAAGCAAGTGGGAGATCAAGTGTACCAAAGCTCCACTTCTCTTGCAGTCAAAGAGGACACATCACCTACTTTTTAGGGAGTTGTTGGTAGCTACCCTCTAGTTTAAATAGGGATAAGAAAAAATTGATTAGGTCTCAAACTTTAATGGAAGCTAATAGACCCTTAGCTCTTGTAAAATGTTTTTGAGACCTTTATGATTATGTAATGAGAATATTTTATGCAATAACATGAGTATTGAGATTGTACTTCAATGATTTAGTTTCAGAGGGCTAGGCTTGTGGGTTAGGGCCCAATCCATTGGCCGTAGTCTCTCTTGTGTACTCATGCTCATTTTTATGTCATTGTAGCTAGTTTTGTTAATGAGTTTTAGCTATTTTTCTTACATTGCAATTTAATGTTTTTTAGTTTTCTTCCATTTTACTTGTAGTTAAATTTGCATAAATGTTGGTAGAATAGCATATAAACTCAGAAAATTGTGTGTCAAGCCTCCCTCTCTCATCTCTTTCATTGGAGCTTGAGGAGGGCAGACCTTCCCCATGGGAAAAATTTTCTCTTTTGTTTATGATTTCATGGAAATAATAGTTATGTTGTTGTAGTGTCATGAACATGTCTATAATACTGAGTTATATTTCTATTTGAATGCTAAAGTAGGTTTTCTTTCCAAATTTAACTCATCTTTTGCACTTTGTTCATCATGAATTTTCCAATGTTTGTTGCATGAACATGTAGTTTTCTTGTAGGTTCAAGTAGCACAATATAGGAGGACTTCACCAACACCCTTATCTTCACTTCTCACCCATCATCAGCCTTGCTTCCATCAAATTGCCATCATCCCTATTTTTCATATTTTTCTCCTTCACACCGTGAGAAAACCTAGAAGTGAAATACAGGCTTCTCAAGAGGTTTTGAGTTTCGACAAGGGTTTGGACACCCTCCATTCATCTAAAAACACCTTTATTCCACCTCCCCTATGCTTTTATCCGCCATTTTTTTCCTCGGATTTCCCTTGGACTCTTTCCTGTAGCAATTCAGGACTTTCCTGTAGCACTATAACAAACCAGTAGCAGCACTTGCAACAACACCAGTGGGCCTATCCTTATGAGCAGAAACCATCACCCACCTTATGTAGACCTGCCAAAACCATTTAGACACCTTCAGCACTACACCCATGAGTTCAAGACCTTCCTAAACCACCATAGCACTTTATCCTCCTTGCTACAAAATAATGCATTTACAAGCATAATTAGGTCATGATTAGATGAATGAGTAAAAGCATGATAGTTAAAACATGAAGTAGAAAGTGTTAATTTAGCCAATTTTCCTAGAAATGTGTGATTAGGTTAGTCTTCTTTCTGCAATTTCAATTCATCAGCTTACTTCATGAAAGATGCATAGTTTTCTTTCATTTCCTGCCATAGATTAATTTGTAGATTTCTTCCATTGTAAAGTAGCTAGATGTACTTTCTTATCATAGAATATTTTTTTTATTGCTTATAGAGTAATGGATTTGAATCACTTGTAGCCCTAGGTATAAATTCGGGAGTGTGACAGACTTAAGTCAAAAACCATAGAAATATCACCCTTTCATAGGACTCAAAAGAGGATGACATAAGTGGAACGCATCTGCTATGTATATGGAAATGTCACCTCTAAATTTGTATGAACCCCGGGTTTATAAAGTAAAGTAGAGTAGCCTATTGGAGCTGTAGAATTCTTGGTGCAATAACAGGGCTCACCACTTTTTGACGTCATTGTTGGGGATGTGTCTAGTAGATGATTTGATTCTGTTTTAGCATTATTTTCTACTTTAATTTTACATATTGTTTCAAAATATTGAAAAATTAAAAAAAAAATATGAATTTCATGCCTCATAGGAGTAGGATACTGAAGGAAATTTTTTACCAAAAAACCCCACATCACCACACAGTCACCCTTCACTCTTCTTCAATGACTGTCAGGTTGAACACACCATAGGTGAGCCTTTTGAAATTTTTTAAGAATTGGGGAAGAAGAAGAAATTGTTTCACTAGATGAACCTACTTCAACTTGTGAAACCATTGCTTAAACTGAAGTCGAGGGAGACTTTGTTGTTAGAGAGGAGGATGGGTAAACTAAAATGAAGAATATCAGCCCCTAATCCATTCCACATTTCCATGGACTTACCTCTGAGGATGTTGACACATTCATGTTTGAATTTTTTGTTGTCTGTGGAACCTATGACTATGCTTTAGATGATCAAAAGATGAAGTTATTTCCATATACCCTTAAGGATGCGGCCTTGTGTTGGTTCATGGGTCTACCTGGGAATAAAATCACTACCTGGGCACATATGCAAGAGGCCTTCAACAACAACTCTAGGGACTATTGTAGGTCTAGGGAAACTAAAGAGGAAATATTTAGGATGACTCTAGGACCTGATGAATTCCTAGATGACTATGAAGAGAGGTTCCAGTTAAACTATAAAAGAGGCAACTGTAGCCTTGATCCTGGATCACTTGGACTAGTACTTCTTTGAAGAATGAGGGAGGACGTGATAGAAACCATTAATATGTTATCAGGAGGAGATATCTACCAGTTGTTTCATGAGACAATCAAAACTATCTTCAGGAACCATTATAGGGAAACTAGGAAGAAAGGCAAAGATAGCCAAAGTATGAACAATACCCCTTCCTCTTCCACCTCCATAAAGCATGAGATTGGAAATATTTTGGAGGAATTCAAGAGTGTGATGTTGCACACCTTTACATTGCAAATGGACATAATGCAGATCAAGTGGAAGCAAGAGGAAGCAGAAATAGTCTTGGCTATATTCCTCGCTAGATGTACTAGAAAAAACCCTAGAAATTAATGCCCATTAAATGTCGTAGAGGTTTTCTCATTCTGTGAGGAGAATCATGCCACAGAAAAAATTCCCTCCTTACTTGGACTGAAATATGTATATCAAAGTGGGGATGTAGGACCATAGCAACTCTGTTTCATCAATGAGAGAAAGCGTCAAGGCCCTCACTCATATCAGCAGGGTATGCAAGGTGCAGCTTATTCCTAATATCACAACAATCAGAATTCACCTATGCAATCTTGTTACACCCCCACTCATACACCGTGACCTACACCCCTTAAGTTTTCTTACAACCCTCCATATCATCCTCAACCTATGAACCAACCATTTCAGCAGTATGTTCCTCAACAACCTCAGTGGAACAACACAAGGGTGGAGGCATAAATATAATCAACCACTTGCTCTAATGCCTCCACCCCAATAAAAACATCATATTACTCATGATCCTCCAATGAAGCTTCCCTAGATGTCTGCACAACCCAATCTGAACTGGAACAATAGACATGCACAATAGGTTTACAATGGAGAGAAATCCTATCCATCTTATGTTGTGGAGATACAGGAGATTAATCTCATGTCGGGATGAGTACTCCTAGAAAAGCATACTCCATATCCACCTGTAGAGGTTGAAGAGGAAAAGGAAAAAAGTAACACTCAAATCCAACAACCTCCTTTTCCTTAATTCTTGATCCACTCCAGTCAACACACCTTAGAGGAGAATTTTTTTGGGATAACTGAAAAAATTGTGTAAAAATACCCCTTATCTAGGCCATTAAGGATATCCCTATTTACAATAGTCTCATCAGGGAAATTTTTTTCAAGAAACCTAGGAAAAGGAAGAAATATACCTCCACTATCAATGTAGTAGGACAACTGTCTGACTTAATGTTGGTGTTAGGTGATAGTTTTTCACAATTTTCCTACATTTTTTTCCCCTATTTTACCTCATGAATATAACCATTGGGACTATATTTTCCTCATTTTCCTACCTTTCTATATTAATTTGTGTTGTTTCACCTTATTTTCATTACTCGGCCATTTCATCAATTATTATGATGTATTGTGCCTTTTTATGAGTAACTGAGGATGAATTTTTAGAGAAGATCTATGGTCTTTTTGTTGTCTTTCCAGATGCCATTTGTAGCATAAAATATCCTGAGCACGAGGCATATAGGAGCAGTCAAGGCTGTGCTGTTACAATGAGCTTTTTACACCATGATGTTGTTACACCATGTTGTTACAAACCTACTGACGAATTGCTGTTATAGTTGTACCGCTGCGTAGATATTGTCAACTCTTGATGCTAACATATCCTCTAGCTGTTACGCTACAGTTTTGATTTATCATGATAGCTATAGAAGTTATTAAGTATTGTATTTTTGGATAACAACCTTTAGGAGGTTTTGATTTTAATCTAAAATTTTCTAGTCAAACTTTTATTAAGAAGTAGTTATAACCATATGTATTCTATTTCGATCAACATAAGAATCATGAGATTCTCGTGACTTATCCATCCCTTGTTTTTCTGAGATGTAACCACTATATATATCTTGGCCCTTGAGGTAGAAAGGTTAGCAGAGAATAACACTACTTTGGCTATGTAATTTTTGTTTGTATTAATACATATTATCCTATTATTGTTGTTACATGTGTTATTCGATTTAGTTCTCATTATGCTCTTTCTCTACCTGTGTCCTGCTAGGGAGGAAGGGCCCTCCTCTTTAGCAAGGATCACAGTGATTAAGGTTGTTGTGTATACGTGCTTTTATTTTGTTTATGTATCAATAGAAGTGTTGTTGCTGTTGTTTCAAGTTGTGAATATATCTGCTTCAAGTTCAATATTTTATATGTTATTACACATTTGAGATCAGAGATACCAACTGGATAATTGTTGTGTGGCATGCTAGAACAAATTAACTAAGGTTTGATTACAGCCATGTAGATCATTTTATTTTTACATGAGTGATTTCCTTCTAGAATTAACTTCAGCAATGATTTCATTTATTTGGGTTTTCTTCTGGTTTGATGTATCGACAAACATATTGTGGCTATCATTGAAATAAAAGAAATCCCTGGATTGGTAATTTATGTGTACTGTTTTAGTCATTTAATAGTGATTAATATAGCCCAACATTTTGGCATTGTTTCCGGGGATGGAAGTGACGATACAATCAACCAGAGTTGTTTTTAAGAAGATAGAGTGTACCCAGTCTACAATTGCTGAATAGTAAGATGAGACATAAGAACTTGGGTAATGCTCTAACAAACTTGAGTGGGCTCACCAATGCTACACTGGGGCACTTAGAGGTGGAAATTCTATGTTTTTTTTAGTGAGTCTCCTTCGACACAATTTCCCAAAAGTAAGACGAGAGGTACGAACCTGCGCAACACTCTAACAAACTTGATCGAGCTCACCAATGTCTTGCTGGGACACTTAGAAGTGTGAATTTTTTGGCATTTTTTAGTGTGTCTCCAGTGACACAATTGCCGGGCAGTAAGACGAGAGGTAAAAAGTTGTGCATCAATCTAAAAAATTTGAGTGGGCTCACCAATGCTACACTAGGGCACTTAGAGGTGGAATTTCTGTGTTTTTTGTTAGTGAGTCTCCTTCGACACAATTTTTGAGCAGTAACACGAGAGGTACGAACCTGCATAGCACTCTAATGAACTTGATCAAGCTCACCAATGTCTTGCTGGGACACTTAGAAGTGTGATTTTTTGGGCGTTTTTTAGTGTGTCTCCATCGACACAATTGTCGGGTAGTAAGACGAGAGGTAAAACAATGTGCATCAATCTAAAAAACTTTGTTTCTTTAGGGTGTCTTCATCTATACAGTCATTGGGCGATAAGACAAGAGGTAAGAACCTATGGATCACTCTAACGAACTTGAGTGGGCTCACTGCTATAGAAAATAAAGCACTTATAGGATAAATTGATACACATAGGGCCCATGTGTGCCAGTAGGATGATATAAACATATACAAATACCCCCTACTCTACTAACTACACGAAATATGGGTCGTAAGAAGGAAAAAAAGAGTGCATATTTGGGAAGAAAGACATTCTTTGGAGATCTGATCTCAAGGGAATAAAAGGAACAATCTACATCATATAGATATAATAGGAAGACATGACCATAGAAATTAGCTACCATATAAAAGCTTGGGCAATCGTTGTCTTCCACATCTAGACCTCACCATTGTTCGAACGACATATCCACTCCTGATATCAAGACTCCAGATTCAAAACAACAGTGGGAAATCATTGATCAGGATCTGAGAATTGAAGGACACAGAGAGACTAGTGGAGATCATCAGGGACTTGAGGAACAAAATTTAATTGATCATCATTTGGATGTTGTTAGTGTTGTTAAATAGTTGGTCCTAGAACAACCTAATCCTTTTATTTATCAATCTCCAGCACACTCCAAGGTCAATTCATCCCATCAGGAAGAATCATCCATGGGTGACAAGAATGTCAAGACAGATAGCTCTGTTACTTTTGAATTCTCGATAGTAGTAACACAGGATGAGGCTCCTATGAAGAAAACACCTTTATCATCCCTACCATATTTTAAAGGGATGGTTGTTGAAAATCTTGATACCTTTTTGTTCGAATTCAATGCGTTGTGTAGAGGTTATCACTACGCTTCAAACACCCAAAAGCTGAAATTATTCCCTGCTACTCTGAAAGGAGAAACATTAATATGGTTCATGAGACTAGGTGCTAGCACGATTTGAATCTGTAATGACATGATGGAGGCCTTTCTCTTTAAGTATTAGGATTATTTTCGAACCGGGGATTTGAAGGAAGAGATCTTTATAATTGCACAGAAGGAGGAAGAAAGCCTGGAAGAATATATGGAGGGATTTCATTACAATTTACAAAGGTTTAAGTTTAGTAACTTAGACTTGGAAATTATAAATAAATTATTTTTATAGGTATAGTAGATGATTGTCTGGAGAATTTGAACCTATTGGGAGAAGGGGACATGTTGCAAGAACCACTTGATGAAATAATGAAGCTTTTTCTGCTTATCTCAAGAGGATCAGTCAAAGGGAGAAGTTTAGTTCAGGACCCTTTAGTCTGGATTCAGAAGTCCATGAGTGGAGGAGTAACCAGAGAAGAGATCAAAAACCTATTTGAGGATTTTAAAACTAACCTCCTTAGCGCTCTCTCTGCCTAGATCTCTATGGTACAAGTTAAGAATGCACAAGCAGGAGTTGAAGAAGCCTTAGAAATATTCCATCCCCAATGTAAAAAGAAAATTTTGGAAGGAGAATGTGGACTGAATAGCATCAGTCTGTGCAATATCTATGAATTGGCGCATTCTACAAATCAATGTCCTAAATTTCCCAAACTGAAGGCGATGCTTCAAGAATCAAGCAAGGATGTCGATTCTTCTTATTTCATCGGATCAAAGAGACCATGGAAGCCACGACCTATAGGTATGCCTTCAAATATTTCCTCATTTTATCATTGGAATAATGTTTATAATAGTCAGCAATATCCATTGTAGTATCCTACTCCTTCCTCAACATAATTTCCTTCACCATGGAACCAGTGGCTGTCTCCTCCACCAGTGCAATATCCCCCATCACAACCCAATCCTTGGGGTCAGAATTAGAGAAGTAATGGTGAAGTTACATTAACCCCTGAACTACCAATACCGCAGCAGTAGTTACAAATACCTTCTATTCAAAATCCTACACCTTATGTCTGACCCCAATTACCTGTGCAACCTAACCCCAATCCGAATAATAAGGAATCCGAGAGCATGGATGCTTTGATTACCCTCCAGAATTATCTTATTACTCATATTAGACTTAACAAGGTTCAAATTCAATTAGGTAAATTAATCATATCTGAACATAATCCCATTATTACCGAAGAATGTGAGTCACATAAGAAGGATATGGGTGATTTTGAGGCAGTTGTTACACATGTAACAATTGATACAACACCCACTATTACACCTGTAGCAGCTAACTCGGGAGGGTATGCTGGTTCTACAATAGCCAATCCGAGCAAGGTTGGTGCATCTGTGATAGCTAATTCAGCTGTTAGCATTTAAAATCCTCCATACACTCAATAATTAACTGAAACTGCGCTGGCCTCACAACTTGAATCTGAATTCCTCAAGGAACTGCAAAATTTGTATGTTCGAATTATGCTATTACAAGCTCGTAAGGAAGTACCTATCTATGCTAAAATAGTGAGGTACCTATGTGTCAAAAATCCTAAAAGAAAACCTAATGACCCTGCTACTATCCATGCCATGGGGAAATTGTTTGATCTCATGAGTGATCAGCCTTTGTTGACTAAATATAATGACCCAGGGAACCCTACAGTGACTTTCCATATTGATGATCAACCTATAACCAATACTTTGATTGATCTAGGGGCAGCCATTAATGTCATTACTAAAGACCTCTTCATCTCCCTAGGACTTCATGGACTTAGAACTACAGCCACAATGCTTGAATTAGCGTATAGCTCCTATGTCAAGCCCGAGGGAATGACAGAAGATGTGGTTATCGTTGTGGCTTCTTGGAATTATCCGGCTGATTTTCTCATTTTAAAAACCAAATCCAACCTAGGGGGTCATCCTTTAATCTTGGGAGGACTGTGGCTAGCCATTTTAGATGCATATATCTGATGTAGGTCCAGATCTATGGTGATCTCAGATGGTCAGGCCACTGAGAACCTGAATCTTTACCCCCCTGAGAAGCCTCATATGGATTTGAGTAGTCTGTGGTAGGACGAATTTGAACCTGAATCTGATCTGTCCCTACCTCTTCTCACGCTTGGAAAAGCAAAATAATTTAAGGATGAAATAGAGGACGATATAATTAATGGTTTTATTAGTAATTCACTCTTTGTTTCCTCCATTAGAGATCTATGGGAAGAAGATCAGGTAGATGATGCAATTATTGAACATTTGAATACCACTCTGCATACTATCACCAGTCTCGTTGAAATTGAACCAGGGAAATGTTTAAACATCAATCCTAACTTGACTGCTGAACAAAAAATATTGTTGATACAGTTGTTACAGAAATACAAAACGGCATTTGCATGGGACTATATGGATATGAAAGGAATCCATCCTAGCCTATGCACTCACTGCATTTATCTGAAAGAGGATTACAAACCAATTAGACAACTACAGCGCCGAATGAACCCTACACTTAAGGAGATAGTGAAAGAATAATTGCAAAAAATCCTTAATGTGAGTTTCATCTATGCCATTTCTGATAGCCAGTGGGTGTCTCTGCCTGTCATAGTTCTAAAAAATAATGAAAAATGGAGAGTCTGTGTAGACTATAGAGAGATTAACAAGGCTACTCAGAAGGACCATTTTCCTTTACCATTCATTGATCAGGTCCTGGATACCCTCTCTTGGAATTTTTGTTTTCATTCCTAGATGGGTTTAGTGGCTATAATAAAATACATGTTGCCCCGGAAGACCAAGACAAGACAACCTTCACTTGCCCATGGGGTAATTTTGCATACAGAGTCCTTCCTTTTGGCCTCTGTAATGTGTCAACAACTTTTCAGAGGGCAATATTGGGTATTTTTTCTGATCTTTTGAATGACATCCTTGAAATTTTTATCGATGATTTTACACCCTACGGGGATGCCTTTGAGATAGCATTAACTAATTTGGAAAAAGTGATGGAACGTTGTGAACAAACTAATGTTGCTCTGAGCATGAAGAAATGTCACATGATGATGACCGAGGGAATTGTGTTGGGACATTTTATTTCGGCATATGGAATCAAGGTAGATCCTGCAAAAATTAAATTAATATTGAAAATCCTGACCTCTAAGACTCCGAAATACGTACGTAGCTTTTTGGGACATGAAGGATACTAGGAAATTTATAGAGAATTTTTCAAAGATTGCATCTCCTCTGCTTTCATTGATCATAAAAGATGTGTAATTTGGGTGGATAGGGAAGTGTGAGAAGACCTTTATAAAGTTAAATAACTGTGTAACAGAAACGCCTATTTTACGAGGACCAAAATGAATATTTCCATTCCATATCGCTATGGACACATATGACATAGATGTGGGTGCTTTTTTTGGGCAGCTGGAGGAGAAGAAACCTTAGGCCATTTATTACATTAGTAAAAACTTAACTCCAACAGAGCTCAACTACACTTTTACTTAGAAGGAATTCCTAGCAGTAGTTCATGCTATCAAAAAATTTCGGCACTACATCACCGGGTATCAAGTATTTGCACACACTAGCCATGCTGCAATTAAATTTTTGATGAAAAAACCTGTTACTAATTGTAGAGTTACACGATGGTTATTGATGTTACAAGAATTTGATATCACTATTTTAGATAAACCCGAAAAAATTAATTTAGTTGTTGATTTTCTTTCCAGATTAACTATAAGTGGTGACTACACTATCACTAAGGATTATTTTCCAGATGAATATATTTTTGCCATCTCTACTCACTCACCATGGTATGTAGATATAGCCAATTACCTTGTTGCAGGAAAATTCCCACACCATTTGTCTTCCAAAGAAAGGAGGAAGATTATACAATAGAGTGCTACCTACTCCTGGATAGAAGGAAATCTCTATCACACCAAGCCAGACTTTCAGATTAGGTGATGTGTTAGAGAAGATGAGGTATTTGAGATCTTGAAGGCTTGTCATGAGGAACCCTATCAAGTGAAATTTGTTGACGAAAGGTCAGGATATAAAGTATTCTCAACAGGGTAATAATCACCAACTATATTCTAGGATGCCATGAAGTTTCTAAAGGGATTTGATAGCTGCCAAACGATGGGCCAGCCTCTAAAATCAGATGATATGTCGTTACAGCCTCAGATAGTGATAGAACCATTTGAGAAATGGGCCCTAGATTTTGTGGGGCCAATTAATCCTTCATCACAGCAAAAATCATACATATTGGTCTGCACCGAAAATGTCACAAAGTGGGTTGAAGAAAAGGAACTAATGAAAGCAAAAGAGCAGGCTATTTTAGACTTCCTCTTTGAGGATATTTTTTTCGCTTAAGGATACTACGAGATATAGTGTTAGATGGGGAGCCTCAGTCTAAATCTCATTGTTAGTATGAATCTTTTGTCGAAGTGTACGAAAAAAGACCACTTTAGCTACGCATAACTTATAGCCCTAACATCAGATATGGCTGCCAATATCTTCAGATCTGCAGTTAGTTGATCAAGACAAGTGCTGAAAAAATCCATATCTATGCATAAAGAGACATTAAGCAGTAAAAATAAGGTTTTTCTCCATACATCCAATAGACAAGACAAGAACAATATTTTTGAAATAATTTTTGTATTAAGGGCACCTGGGAGGAAAACAAGAAGGTGTTTCCAATTCTCCTCAATGGGATGGGTTCTTGGAAGTCCTCAGCACTTCAGATCTAGCATTTCTCTCTCCTGTTGGTGTAGAAAACCCAGACAAAGATAGAACTCAAAGGGAGCTCACACAGCGAATAATGGAAAATATGACAATGATAATGGCTCAAAGTCAGACCAAGAGTTTAGATCCAGAGTGATCTAATAGGCAACAAAAGGTGAAGAATGGTAGGGAAAACCCTCCTATTTATAACAAAATATGGGGTCATTCTAGATCTTGGTGCATGATTAAAATAACATTAACCAAATCTAGATCCACCTTTTATGGAATATTTTATTATATTTGTTGGAGGGAAAAGGTATTTGACTTGGGTCAAATTCCTTTATTTGTGAATAATAAATAAATAAATGATTTATTTATCATTTTAAGGAAGTGGTTGAAGGATAATCAAATAAATAATGATTTATTTAATTATTTATGGGTGATTTAGTTATATTTAACAAGGAATATTATTTAAATAAGATTTAAATAATTATTCCTAGAAAATAATAAGATAAATAAAGATTTATCTAATTAATTTCTTTGTTTTGGGTTAAACATGACCAGGAATAATAATTGAATTATTGTTTAATTAATTATTCCTTGAGGAAAATTAAACAAATATAGGTTTTTTTAATATTTCCTTTTGGGGTTTCCTGTTTAGACCATAAAAAACGTAATAAATGTGTTTTATTAAGTTATTTTACATAGTGAAAGCAATTTTACTTAGGGTAAAATTGGTCTTACATGGTGTACTTGGGTCCATATAATGATAGTAGGTTAGATGACCAAAAAATGGTGTAACAGATTGCCCCCCAGCGTGCGAGTGTTAGGAGAAAATTGTATGACCGAAGTACGTTGTAAGAAGATAATCACCAGACATCAAAAGGGAAGTCAGAGAGAGAAACTTGAGGTAGAATAATGTGCTGAAGAACTAGACCCTGAGGAGACGAGACTTACAGATGCAACAAGTCTCTTTTTATGAGAGGGTACCTGTGCTAAAGGCGGCGGGGGAGGCATACCTATGCCCGCCGAGACAAAGTACAAAAGAATAGTGTGTCCAGTAAACAAGGGACCGAACTATAAAGTACAGCCGGCATAAACATGAGCCAAATAACAATACAATGAGGGATCCCATATACATGTTGTGCCTGGGATAACAGCCAGGACTTATACAATAATATCTGAGTACATGAGATACAAATACAACCCAAATGCCCCCTATAAGCGGGGAAGGGCTCACAAAATTTGACTGATACATGCAAATCAAAGAGGCGCTGCAAGCGGCTAAGGCCGACATCATCAAATATATGGAGCTGCATCGAAGGCTGCAATGAAGAGGTCATCCGGGCATGTGGGGGGCTACCTGCAGGGCCACCCCCTCATGAGGGCTGAGACATCTCACACACACCCGGGCATCATCAATAGCTGCTGCTGCATCACTGGACCATCAAGCATACGGATCTCGATCATGCTGAAAGGAGCTAAAGTGGAGAAAAAATCAAGTCAAAGGGAAATGAGAGATCCCTTTGCCTGATCCGAGGCACCAAACAAGAGTGGAAGCTGGAACCAAGGTACACCGCTCTCTAGACTTGTCCTCTGGAATGAAGGAGCTGATGTCGACAGAAGGAGGTCCGCCGTAGGTGAGGCAATGAGAGATCCTCAACTAAGGCACGAGAGAAAATAGTAGAGCGACTGACAGACTAATACCAATGATGATGATGGAATGGAGGGGACTGAGTAGCAAATGGACGACTTCCCTTGCTAGAGCATAAAGGAAATGAATGACATGGCAATGACTGACACAATATCATAAGGGATAGGGAACAGTGGGACTGACGGCCATAATGTGCGACACAAGAGAGAGACCAAGCAATGAAGGATGGAGGACTATAGCTGGGTACAAAGGGACTCGAGATAGACTCCATGAATGCGATGATGACTCAACTTGGATGCTCTAAACAAGGGCGACTCGATGGTGCTGCCACACAGAAAAGGTCCCATGGGGGACCATGAAAACATGAGTACAAGATGGTATCTCATGACGAAAATCGACACGAACAAAGACAAGTATGGAGGCAAAGTGGTGCCCCAAGTACAAGTGTTGTAAGTGAGGAAATTCGATTTTGGGGGGAGGTGAAGTGACCCATCTTGGACAAAATGTGTCCTAGTGAAGTATCAAATCACAAAAAACTAACAAATACCCATTTGAGGGCTTGGTGAAATCTTTCCAACAGTGCAAACGGTTTGTCAAATGGAGCTACGGTGTGGTCGTAGCAGGTGAAAGAGAAAATAAGGGTTCTCTTTTAATAAGGCAGTTTTCCCTCCAAATTCACTCATTTGCTAGTGTTGTTGTGGTGAATGTAGAGAGGAGAGAAGGCCCTAAATCTTGCGGTGAGTGTACCGGACAAACCGACTGTTGGAATTGAGATCTGTCAGTTCCAGGTAAGAGGCCTAACCTTACTCTTTCATTTTGATGGATTGAAAGTTTAGATTAGGGCCCAGAATCTCAGGAACAAACCCTCTTTCACCTCTACGGCCGGGTCACACTTTTTGGGCCAAAAACTGCAACCTGGGAAGCAGGTTTTGACCCAAAAACTACGACCTGTCCCAGGATTGGGCAAAAAAGTGCGACCTGGAGGATGAATGAGATTTCAGTGCTGTTTTAGGGCTGAGATTTGGGTTTTTGTGATTGGTTACAGTGTTTCCTATCTGTATATTGACAAAGATGATGTGTTTGTGTATATATGGCAGATATACGGGTCAACTGGAGAGAGAGAGACCTAGGTACATTACGGTCAGAGATCCAGGCAGATCAGGGTTTCCATCATGTATTGGCCAGATTTGGGGTTCTGATGTTTTTGGAGAACCCTTTGATGAGAGCAGGGGAGACCTTGTTGGCCCAGATTGTCAGTTATTGGGATCCAGATCATGAGGTCTTCGTAGTGTAGGGGAACAGGATCGAATTGACAGTCCAGGATCTGCATTTCCTGACTGGTCTCCCACCACTTGGGATGGTGGGAAATACGCAGCCAATGTTACCGCGGGGGCGGAACATCATGGAGTTTTTGGAGCGACATTATCGACCAGGTCTCCAAGTCAAAGGGACTCGGATACCGATCGGGGACCTAGAGAGATTAGAGACCCGTGAAGTGGCCGGAACGGTGCTGCGGATCCTGGGCAACCAGGTGCTCCATCACATCACTGGGGGGTAGATGATGATTGTGGAGAATGTGTTGAGTGGGACCTACTATGGGTGGGCCCAAATGATGTTGGTGTCATTAAAAGGACAGCTATTTCTTTGCAAGCGGCAAGTGAACCACGATTTCTCGTATGGGACTTTATTGTGCTCCTTATTTTTTGAGAATATCCCGACGTTACGACCTCGTATACAGCTCCCAGATGGGGGCCCGAGAGGGCCCAGGATGCGCCGGTGGGGGTGACTATTGTGCAGAGGAGGAGGAGGGGCGGTCGGATGGGTGTTTCGACCTGATTTCTTTGCCCATTGGGATCATATGCCGTTATACATAGACGACTATCCCTATAGTGGGATGAGTTATTGTGGGGATCCGGACCTACCACTTCCGCCTGGTCGAGTATGGGGACCCGATGGTAAGTGACAAGTGACTACTCTTTTTTGGGCATGTTAAAGTTATTGAATAGTAGATAGGGTACTGATTCATGTACTTTTGGTATGCAGATATAGCTCCGGTAAAACCGGCCGGATATATGGGACGACCGGCAGCATCAGGAGCTGCAGGCCCGAGTGGATCGAGAGCGGCGCATAATGAGGATGCGGCCGCCCTCCTGGAGGACATCCGCCGTAGATGCGAGAGGTTGCTGACCGGTGTTTCAGAGCGCGGGTGGCAAGATTTGGACGACCATTATATAGAGCCATGTATTGGTCTACCCCCGGAATGGCGGGGTGTCATGCGGCGCATGGCGATGGCCGGTCAGGGGATACATGATCTACAAGCTGCAGGAGCAGAGCCATTGGCTCGGGATCCGCCAGATAGTGATTAGGTGTGGGACAGGTGGTGCCCCCTAGTGTGTATGTAGGGACAGGTGGTGCCCCCAGTTTTGAGTTTGTTGTAACATGCTATGGGCATGTCATATGTATCAGAGTAGATGGACTCTAAACACATGTTTTGCGACACATATTATGGATATGCATATTTTTCAATGATTATGAATGTTATTGTCTTGTATAAAATGCGTGTGATAAATGCCAATCTAGAACATGGTTTGCAATGCTATCTACATAGTGATTTTGTTCTCGAGGTACATGGTTGAAAGTTATGGTTTCAAATTCACGTATCAAGAGTTTCACTTGTAAATATCATCTAAACAGCACAGGATTATGCACACGATAGACACCATTTAGTTGCATGACAAGAAGTAGGGAATCTAAATGAACATGCAGATGGAGGATGCGATGAGAGAGGGCATCGGCTAAGAGACCACGCACTGCATCATATTCGGCCTGATTATTGGTGGCAGTACCAATGCAGACCTCGTTCGAGAGAACAAGGGCATGCAAGGGGGTAAAAATGGCCCAACATGCCGAGGCTAGATTCCGGGAGTAACGACTTGCACCATCGGCATAACCGATATAGGTGGTGGACGGGAGGTCCTGCGGAATGGTGTTACAAGACAAAAAATGCAAGGAGGAACAATGATCGCTGGGAATTAATACCCTAGAGGTTGGTTGGGATACAACCTCCACAGAGCAGGGGCGTACTACTTAACAGAGACTCACACAATCATGCACGTTTAGAAAAACTAAATAGAGCAGAATGAGAGATTTACCCGCTGGTCCTACGTTTGAAGTAGATCCACGTGGAGTCCAAACTCCCTGCAACCGTCCTTCCTCCTTAACCTGAAATACAAGAAGAAACCAGCACAAAGGACAAGTTGTACAGCATATATCTACTCTAAATGTCAGTGAGATTCATATAAAACATCAAATAAATCATAATGAATGCTTGTATAACAAATATTCTCATACACTAACACGTTTATTTCGGGAACAGCATGATACTTCTGTATTATAAATAGTACGTACAAAAGTAATCAAGTGGAGAGATCACCTGATCCTTCCAAGGCCTTCGCAGACCGTCGTCCGGATCCGGCCAGCCCTTGCCTCGCTAAGACTCCTTCCAAACTGGTGCATACGAGATAACATATAAAGGGATGTGTATCTCAAGGAAACAAGGGTTTCCTACAATGAACTGGGAAAGTGCAAGAGGCACGGGGAATCAGACTTGGATAGGGAATACCAACAGAGTATAATATCAATAATTCTCTCTCTCCCTTAGGCCATACACATGAGGTCTTTTTATAGTCCCTCCAAGTAGTTTCAACAGTTGGAAACAGTTGGCCACGGGCTGGGGTGGTTGAACTACCTGAGTAACCATCAACCCAGCGCGAAATTAGGGATTTTTTTATATATTTTTTAATCATTTTAATGGCATACGCGGAAAAGTCTAGCTGGACTCGCGTATACACGCGGAAAAGTACGGGCATAGTCGCGTATGGGGAATTTTACACTGTTTTTAAGTGAATTTGTCCAAGTCTGTAGGAATGGGTGCCCAAAAGCCATGAAGCAATCATGAATCATGTCAAGGTGAGAAATGATGCTATAACAGATGCCCCCTAATATATGAGGTCAGAAGGGGTACATGATGGCCGAAAATGTATTATGCACATAGAAAGAACTTCGCAAGGACAAGAGAGGACTTCACCAGATTTCAGCCTGCCAAAAACCAATGAAAGAAACTAGAGAGTCAACTCATGCTGAGGCGGGCATACCCATGCTCAGTCAAAAATACATCATATGGAAAGTACTGAAATAGATCCAACATGTATACAAGTATAGAGCTGAACTGTAAGTACACAATGAATCATCTGAGCATGGCCCGAAAATACAAGTCTGAATCAATGTCCAAGTATCACATATAGAAAGCTGATCAAAGATGGTGCAACTGGATGTCTGATCAAATAAGTAACTGAATCTCCAAGTACCGGATCATAAGAGGTGGATCAAATGGTACAGTCACGCAACTCGGGGACCAACATACAGGATGCTGCTGTACTGAACTGCAACATATAAGGGTGGACGGCATCACTGGAAGATACTGAAAGGACTGTCAAAAGTGAACCGAAACATGTTGATACAACCCGAGGTCTTCACCGATCACTATGGCACAATTCTACACAATGGGAATAAATGAGCTGAAGTCGACCATGTGAGAAATCGTTGGATTACCGGGCAATGATGTATCCCATTAACCAACGCGAGACAACCCACCGATAATGATAATGAGTGTCAAGGTGCCCCAGTACAATCCGACAAGTGCGAATGAATGAGTTGAAGTCGAACACTTGAAAGAATCTACCAATCAGGAGGCAATGATGAATCCCCACTGTCGATAGCGAAGAGTCTGCCACTGATGACTGCAAACCCTAAGGTACTGACAAAAAGACTCTAGATCTTATTCCCAAAGCAATGAGTCGGAGTCGATGGGAAAAGATCTGCTGGAAGGAAGGCATTAAGGCATCCCACATCAGTCCAGCGCGAGTGTAACCCGCAGGCCAAGATTTGGAAGGAATCGGATGAAGTAGAGTGACGGAACCAAAACCGAAGTATGTTTCCGACATGCACAAGATGAAGCTAGTGCACGGAAGAAACCCTCTGAACCAACCAATAATGAAAGCTGACACAGAGGCGAGAAATCCACCGATAGGGTCAAATGGAAATCAAGGTACTGCACGAATCCCAAGTGTGATAATGTGTGCTGACGTCCAACACAGGGGAAACCACTCAGTCAAAGACCCATGATGATGATCAAATGCTGAGCACGAGGTCACCTATCAATGATGGAAATAGGCCCAAGGTGCGGCTCTAGGCTTGCTCTCAAAGCAATGTGTCGTAGTCGATAAGAGACAAACCTGCCGGCAAGAAGTCAATGGGGACCTTCTCAAACCATCACGAGCAGAAGATCAAAACATCTGATGTGATAGAACATGATACTGACGAGACCGGGAAGGCCGACTGAATAATGAGTCAAGAGACACCGCAGAATGGCCGACTCAGGCTAGACTTCCCTTGAACAAAAGCACGACTCACTCGTGATGACCATGGCAGTAAAAAGTGACACTGTATAAGTCTGTTATGCAGGAGGCAGAACAAACTCTCCATATGATTGGAAGAGATAACCAACCGGGGGAGAACCGACAAGTGAAACATGGTAAAGGCTGAACCTAGGTCAAAACTAAAACCATCCCAAATGAAGGAAATATATATAAGTATATGTGCTTTGTTCAAGGGCGACAAACTGACTCTGTACTGCCATCAAAATAACGAAGATACATCCCGTTCCCGCTCTTTTTGTTATATTTGATTTTTTGTCTTTTTCATATAATAAGCCTGAAAAAGAATAAAAGAATGCTATGGTACAATGGATAGAACGAGTATCAAGAAATCAGATGCACTAGTTCCTGGGATTGGAACAATCCTATGCTCAATGCAAGGTGGCGAAAACTGGTAAGTGATACTCAGAGGAATGTTCCATCCATGGGTAAAAGGTGTCAAGTCGTGATAGCTAAGTGCATGCAATGGTTAACTTGTACAGAAAGTCAAGGTCAAAAGTTGGCTTAAACATAGAGTCCAAATGAAGCCGGCTAAAGGCCAGGATAAACAAGTAGCCAATATGCAATGCAGTAATACAACTTAACGACACCAGGGAGCCTCTAGGGTAAAGGCCAGAAAAATGATAGTGATGAAGAAGAAGAATGAAGCTTCAACACATAAGACATGGCAGGACTAAAGAGGACTCCCGAGCCTACATAAAACGCAGCATGGGCAACAAGTGATAGCGATGAACTAACTAGGAAGCCCATGGAAAGGAAGGCTCTACCATCAAGTCATGATTAAATAATCGGCGAGTGAAATGGGTGTAATACTCATGACCTGATGGGATCGACCCTAAGGCAAGTGATCAGTATGGAGGCTAGTATGCAAGATGCAACGGAAAGTGATTTCCCTAACCTATATGCTAGTGAAGATCATATACCTGTCGTGATGAGTCAGTAATCATGGATCAAAAACCGTGAAAAATCTCAAAATCGTCAAAATGTACCTGAAAACATACCAAACTGGGCACTTCCAAGCAACCGGGTTATGCAGCTTAAGATAGATCGAAAAAATAAGCATAAGGAATTTTTGCGAAAATTTTCAACTTTTAGCCATAAATAGACAAATTACCTCATATTTGGTTCATTATTGCATTGCTGATTTGGAAAAAGTGCTCTGGAGCAAAAAACTTCTTTCGTCAAATCAGGAACAACCGACCGTCGAAACGCGCCGAAACTTCAGGTAGGCTCCTAAATCATCCTGTTTATTCATTTTGTCCGTTTGGAATTTAAAATTAAGTGATTTTTAGCTTTAAAACCCTTGCTAAAATATGCGGACTTGCGCATACGCGGGTTCATTAAAGGAAACTCGCGTATACACGCGACTGTGCAAAGGAAAAACCGCGTATGCGCAGGTCCGAATGCAAAAAAGCATGGCTAATGCATAATTTGATGAAATTTGACAGGATGAAAATCTCATGGAGGGAACGTGAGCATAGCGCAATAGACCAAGAGGTCATGCAAGATCGCGCAGTGCAAAATATCCTTCGGAATTGCGGATTGTTCAAATTCTTCAAGATGCCAAATATGAAAAGCAATGTGCGGTTACTAGAAATGCTCGTAAATCACTGGGAACCAGATCAGGATTGCTTCATAATTGATCAGATGCCACTACGCATTGAAGTGGAAGACATATATTTCATTACTGGACTCTCCTGGAGGGGAGAACCAGTAGAATTGCACGGGAAGCCCCTGGGAGGGTTAACCGTGGAAGACTATGTCCACGTATATTGTGTAGGGGGTTCCAAAAAGGTTGGAACTCAGATTGCAATTAAAGATGTGAGGGATTTGCACATGAAAATCCTCCTTTTCACCATCGGCAGAGTGGCAGGATCCGCCTCTCTACATCAGGCGTCCAGGACGCAAATGAGCATAGCTGTAGAGTGTTTGACTCATGTGTATGATTGGTGCACAACCCTATTACTGAACATGAAACAACAGCTGACCTCAATCCGCCAAGTAAAGACCAAACACTTTGGCTACGGTAAAATTTTGACAACATTCTTCTTTGAGAAGATTCCAGCCTTGAGACCCAGAGTCATCTCTACCATCAGTAGCCCGCGGGACCCAAGAATTGCCCATTGGGCAGACATGATGAAGAGATTGGGGGGTAGTGAAGTACCCCAGACCACATGGGACGATGAGTTCTTCCTTTGGTGGGGAGAACAGATCATCGTAGTGGATGACTATCCCTATGCTGGGATGGATTTTCATGGAGATCCAGATCTAGTTCTTCCACCAGGCACAGCATGGGGAGCAGTCGGTAAGTTTTGCAAAATTTTTTGACTTATATAATTTTTTGGATTTTTTCAAATATGAAAAAATGAAAAACAAACATGTTTTTGATTGGATTCATAATGACTAACAATTAAAAATGATCATGTTTCAGATGTTGGACCAGTTCGTCTTGAGGGTCTACCGCGCCATAAGCACCGCAGGGGCGAAGCGGATACTGTGGATTCAGATAGGACTCTCCAGGCCGTGCAGAGAAACTTGGAGGGATTAACCTGCCAAATCCCTATGGCTGCCGTGGAGGACCTGCCGGAAGCCATCCAGAGACGGGTGGTAGGAGTACCCCGGGACTGGGTTAGACTATTCCGCCGAGTTGCCACTGCAGTCACGTTCTATAGGAACACGACTTCTGGGCAGGGACCTCAGGAGTAGACAGATATTATGTATTAGATGACTGTATATTCTTTTTTGAGACTGAACATGATGGGGGCATAAGCCCAAGTTTTGTACGACATTATGGATCCAAATTTTGTAAAGTTTTTTACACTCCGATGATATATATACAACGATATTTGATGTGATGTGATAAATGTATCAAATGTATGATGTTTTTGATGATTAAAAAATTATTGTATGGAATGATTAATATGCCAATCTAATGCTTGATTAGCTAATGAGTCAGCAAACCAATTGTCAGCTCGAGGAATATGAATGAAAGTTAAAAATTGAAATGACCTTTGCAACAAACGTACCCTCAAGAACAATCGTAATAAAAATGGATCTCGTACCCGATAAGTGTTGTTCAACTGCGACACCACCAGCTAAGAGTCCAAGAAAACTACCAATGAATCAACACCCAAAGATATTACCTCCGAGAGTAGATGAACGACTGCAGTGTATTCTGCTATATTATTGGAAGCAAGACCAATGCAGACCCCTCTTGATACCAACAGCTGATCGGACGGATAATGAAGCACCCAAGCCGCGGAAGCTAAGTTCCAGGTGTGTCTACTAGCACCATCGGGAAAACCAAAATGACTCATGACATCCAACACAACCTGCCAAAGAAGATCAAAAAACATCACCACCTCATCAAAAATCGAAAATCAATCAGATATGTACAAAGCAAAAACTACTATATACAAAAGCAAAATGCCAAGCCAAAGCCTAGGCATAATATTTCTTCAAATAGAGCCCATTTCGGGGCTCCGACAACTCGTTCCCTTCGAAATAAACCAAGGTATACGCTCCTTTCTTAAGGACTTTTTTAACGATATAGGGGCCATACCACATAGACTTAAACTTTCCTGCCCCCAGGGCATCCTTTTCTTGGGCATAGACCAAAACAAGGTCACCTTCCGAAAAGACCCTAGGCTTGACCGCCTTATCGTACTGGACTTTTACTCGGTTTTTATGCGCTTCATTCATCGTGGCGGCATCTCGACGCTGCTCATCGAGATGTTCCAGATGAAGAAGTCGTTCTGCCAGACTGGAAGTGTCAGGAAGAAGCTCAACAGCTAATTTAAGGGAAGGAATCTCGCATTCAATGGGAAATACGGATTCCACCCCGTGGACTAACTAAAACGGAGTAAAGCCAGTTGCAGTTTTAACTGACGTCCTGTATGCCCAGAGTGCAGGATATAGCATAATATGCCAGTTGGATCTATGTTTATCAATTGTCCGTTGAAGAATTGTCTTCAAGGATTTATTCACGGCTTCCACTTGCCCATTGGCTTGAGGATAATATGGAGATGAATGCTCTTGCCGGAAACCCAATTTGAGAGCCAACTCAGCCATCATACTATTCTGAAAGTGACTGCCATGGTCAGTGACAATCTCTCTAGGTATACCAAAACGAGCGATAACTTGGTTGAAAAGGAACAAAGCTGCAGTCTCACCATCGTTCCCAAAAGTAGGCATAGCCTCGACCCACTTCGTAAAGTAGTCTACTGCTACGATAATGTACTTGTGACCTTTTTCCGAAGGTGGGTTACAAGTAGTATAATCAATACCCCACTTTGTAAAGGGTCCGACAGTAACGACTGGAAAAAGCGGAGCTGGATGAGCACGCATTTTTCGAGTATAAACCTGACACGGATGACACTTTTTGACCGATTCAATACAATATTTGAAAATCGAGGGCCAAAAGTATCCAAGACGCAAAATCTTTTGGGCTATAGCAAGCCTAGATAAATGACCCCCACAAGCTCCATTGTGAGAATCATTGAGCACAGCCTCAGCTTCTTCGAAAGTTAAGCAGCGTCTTAGGATTGAATCAACCCCTCGACGGTACAAAGCATCACCAATAATCGGATAACTTTTAGCTAAGTGACGCAGCTTACGACGCTCATCTTTCGAAAAAGAAGAGGGAAACTTCGCAGTCTGGAGATATACAATGATATCCCCATACCAAGGATCTTGTGGAGAGATTAGAAACAAGTGTTCGTCCGGAAAGGACTCATCATATATCATCTCCTCTCCACAAGGCAACTCGGAGATCAATTCCGCAAAGACTAATGACTTCTTGGATTTGGCAGACATGAACTCGAGATCAAATTCTTGTAAAATTACAATCCATCTATTATATTTGCCCCCAATCACTCGCCTGCTGAGGACAAACTGAAATGGATTGGCAGCTACCAAGACATAAGTTTTGCGAAGAATAATGTAATGCCGGAGTCGCTGCAGAGCATGGACTGTTGCTAAGGCTAATTTTTCTATCGGAGTGTATCGTAGTTCAGGTCCTACCAGTCCTCGACTAAGGTAGTAAATAACATGCTTAGCAAGAGCATCATCTTCCTGAACCAGAACCATACCAATGGTGGATTCTGCTGTAGCCAGATACAAAAGAAAATCTCTACTATAATCGGGTGGACTCAGTAGAGGAGCAGAGGTCAATGCCTTTTTCAAGGCATCGAATGAGCGTTGAGCGTAGTCGTCCCAAAGAAAAGGAACTCCTTTCTTCAACAGTCTCATATATCCCTTTGTAATCTCAGCATAATTGACGATAAACCTCCGAAGAAAATTAGACTTTCCTTGGAGACTTTGAAGCCGACGGATGGAAGACGGGGGAGGCAACCGAAGTATTGCCTCAACCTTGAAGGGATCTACCCTTATCCCTTCCCTAGACACAATGAATCCCAATAGCCGACCGGATGTAACCGCGAAAACGCACTTGTTCGGATTCAATCGAATTTTATAAAAACAACATCTTTCAAATATTTGCCGGAGGTGACCAGGATGATCCATCCTCTTTCGAGAATGAGCAGCTAAATCATCTAAGTATGCCTCGATAATCTTTTTGATGTCGTGGAAGGCGTAAGACATGGCCCGCTGAAAGGTAGCCCCAGCATTTTTAAGACCAAAAGGCATCTTCTTGTATGCAAACGTACCCCAGGGACAAATAAATGCAGTCTTATATTGATCTTCAGGACGGATAGTAATTTGATTATATCCGGAGAAACCGTCCATGAAGGAGAAAATCTCGTTATCGGCACACTCGTCAATGATCTGATCGATGAATGGTGTGGGGTAATTGTCTTTAGGACATGCCTTATTTAGGTCTCTGAAATCGATGCACACTCGAATCGTTCCTTGCTTTTTATCTATGGGAATGGGGTTTGAAACCCATTGAGTCAGAGGAACTGGGAAAATGAATCCCGCCTTAAGCATCTTTTCAACTTCAGCTTTGATAGCTGCCGCCTTCCTAGGATTGACCGGACGAAGTTTTTGCCTGACCGGCTTAGCGTTTTCATATGTCTTGATCTCATGCTGGACAATAGATGGGTCTATGCCAGATATTTCCTCATAATACCAAGCAAATACATCCCTGTACTCTTTGAAGAGCTCGGTGTAAATTTGAACCTCTTCACAGGAACATTCAGCTCCAATGAAGACATTCTCGATAATATTGGGATCCCTGGAAATGTTCACCGGGATAGTAGGAGAGATCACACCCATGTTCCCTTCAGCATAAACCTGTGTTGGTGCCAAAGGGTTCAAGACTGGGTGAACAGGACCAGGAGACTGAGGACTTGGAAAACTAGTTTCAACTTCGCTTAAGTCAGGTAGGAAGTAAGACCGATGATGCAAATCATCCCACGGTCTATCTATACCAGTCATGGCTTCCAGGATGGCCTCTTCAGATGGAAGAGTGGTATCAAGGCAATCCTGGGCCGAAGAAGAACTAAGCGTCCAAGCCGGAGCCACATCACCATCCAATTCTTCCGGTGAAAGAGGAGCTGGGATGGTTTCTGCAGAGTCAACAATAGACTGATACGCAATTTCAGCTGCAGAAATAGGAAATGCCATTCCACCCACTTGACCTTCCACTAATGTGGCAGTAGGGGAAGGTAAGGTCCAAGGGTCCGAAAAATAATGAGTTCTGAAGAACTCTCTTCGAAGGGGAGCCTTGGAGGATGAAATAGCATTAATATGCACCGTAGGAGGAGGAAGATCGAAAGTACCCATCAAGGAAGAATACATTCCAACTCCTAAATTCTCAACAGGCGCCTTAGTATTATCCAACTTTGGAACAGATGAGTCAGAAGACGCATTCGGGTCTATCTGAGGACAGTCCAGTTGATCCACTGTAACGATCCTCCCTTCATGGGGGAAACATACAATTCGAAATAATGAGGATGCAATGGCATCCATCTCATAAATCCAATTCCTCCCCAACAGAAGGTTGTAGTCCAAGGCTGCATCTACTACCTCAACCTCTATGTTGACAGTTTTGCCCCCAACACAGATGGGCAAAGCCGGGACAATACCATGGGGTCTGTGAGAATGACCATCGAACGTAGTAAGAACAGTGCTAGATGGAACAGATTTCGGAGATCCAAGTGTCTTCTAGCATGCGAGAGACATCACACATGTGGGAGCACCCTCATCAACAACCGTTCGAAAGATATTTCACCTCCGATACGCCGATTTAATATGGAAAGCCATGTGATGAGGAAGTCTCTTCTTAAAATTAGTCATATCAAAAGTGATCAGAAGAGAATTTTTCGGATCAATAGCCCCAATGGCAGTGAGCAAAGCACTGCGCTGAGCCGGACAAGACTGGAGTACCTCTAAAGCTGACATAGCACAAGGACTCTACGCCAGATCTTCTACAATCGAGTAGTTATGGGCAGCCCTCGCATTTGGATTAATCGTTGATCGCTTAGAAGATGCTTTTGGCATCCGAGGCATAGACTCAACAGTAGGCTTCATGATGTGAAGCGGCTCAGTAGCATCAGGAACTTCCTTAGCTTTCGAAGACTCTTCTCCCCCATAATCACGGGATCTCGTAGCGATATCCGCGTGAGCACTCATCATGAAAATGTTCGATGGAATTTCCCCTTCCTGGGTGCCCCCAGAGGAAGCCCCAGGATTTTGGTTCGCGCCAACAACTAATTTTTGCCCTTGGGGAAAAGGGTTTGTTAACACAACCTGGGAACTAGAAGAACCCTACTGGGCTAACAAGCGTTGCGCATCCTGAATTTTAGGGCAAAGGTGTGTGAGATGGTCTCCAGTACACAACTTGCATGGAAACTTCACTTTATTTTTCTCCTTTTGACCCTCACCAACATGCTCGTTGGTTTTATTCGCATTACCCTTCCCGTTCTTGCCCTTCTTCTTGTTATTTCGTCCCTTCTTCTTCCCATCGGATTGTTGATTTCCTTTGGGATCAGAAGTTTGGACAACATTTATGGACAAATACTGGGAAGGTGATGAATCAGCAGGCACAGCCTGACCAGAAGGAGCATATTGTAAAGACAACTGCTGCAGTTGAGAAAGTAGGCTGGCTGCACCACTATTGACCGATCCGACAAGCCCGTCACCATGCGGACCAGGTTTAGTTTTCGACAAATCCAATTTGGAGCGAGGAGCATTGGGCAAATACTTATAAAGTACCCCAGACTGAGAATAGATCAGTTCCAGCTGCTGGGCCCTAAAAATGGCCTGCTCCTCAGAAAATACCCCAGATAGGGATACATCTTTTGAAATATCTGACTGCGGAGATTTCAAAAACCACTCGAGAAGGAATTCACCTAGAATATGAGCTTTGATAAGCCTCTTCCTTCTCCTCCATTCCTGAATGTGATCAGAAATGTGCGTTGCCTCATCCTGCTTAAAATTAGCCAGGAGTTCGGTCCCAGCCTCATATCTGACAGGCAACTGAAAATGGTTTAGAAATGTGACAGCCAGTTCCCCAAATGTGGCGAAACTTCCCCTAGTGAGCTCGATATACCATTTGGCAGCATTCCCAGTTAGGGTGCGTTGAAATAATCTCAACCTAATCGAGTCATCGATCAGGGAGTTCAAAGAGCACCATAAGTGGAAAGTGGTGATGTGGTCCGCCGGATCCTCTCCATTCTTACCTTCAAACTTTGGAATGTCTGAAGGAAGTTTGGTCGGGACCGGAGGCCATCCCGGACTATAACGAATCGGGTCATTAGTCAACTTCGACAAATCTGGCAAGTTTAACGTTGCTAGAAAAGGTAAGCGAGGTGGAGCCTGAGGATTCCATCCTTGATGGGATGGATTCCCAACATTCTGAAAAGAATAGCCTAGATTTGATGAGGCACCAAGTTGCTAGAAAGGACTCGTAGAAAACGGAGAAGAACCTCCTCCCCACACCGAGTTACCAAAGCCCAGACCAGTTCCCCCCGCTGAAGTATTGATTGAAGAGGAAAGCCCCTGATAGGGGTTCCAAGCATTAGACAGAGGAGAAAAGGACTGATAGGCACTCGATGAAGGGAAAGAAGCATTCCCTTGATGACCTGCGAAGAACTGATTCCTTGCCCCCGTTGTAGTAAACACAGGATTCCATCTCGTAAAAGTAATCGAAATTTGCCCCCCAGACCAAGGGTTGAAATTCTGGGTCTGAGACGTAAACGGAAACGACCCTAAAGAAGGATTGGAACTAGGAATGTGCCCAGTTCCAAAGGGGAAACCCTGAAACGAAGCTGATCCACTAGCCATGTTAGACATGGGCGTAGATCCAGCTGAAGTAGCAGAAAAGGAAAAAGAGGAATTCCCACTAAAGGGCATCCCTGAACAAAAGGGACCAGAATGAGAAGCATGTGCCTGGGTGAAACCAGAGCCAAACACAGCAGTACTAGAAGCAATCGAAGATGAAGAAATAGTGCCCCCTGCTTCAACAGAAGCAGGAGTCTGAATGCCTGCAGCACTCACGGTAGAAGTCGCGTTCCCAGTCGTGGCCATCGAAAGATAAGAATGATACGGAAGATCTCCCGGTCTCTCAGACTCAGGTCCGATGTACTGAACAACGAACGGATAGTCAGGAGGAAGAGGAGATGGACCTGTAGCAGGAGGCTCAGGTACGTCTTCGATTTGAAAATATTCTTCCTGAGGAAATAAAACTCGCGAGGTGAGCGGAACGCTCCTCTCGGAACCGACACCAGAATCAGCTATGAAACCTTCAGACCTTTGTAAAGGATCTCTCTCCACTGCGTCAGACGCCACAGGGTGGTAACCACCTGCTAAATCGCTCCTACGCCTTCTCGAAGAAGGCTCTGGACTCTCGGGAGATAACCCCCGGATTCTCCTCGATCGTCGAGGCGCTTGATCAGCCACTTTTATAGATTTTAAATTAGACTCAAAAAGTGAAAAGCTAGGCAAGCTAGGAGCAAAGAGCACTCACTAAAATAAAAATCCCTGAGATGCAATCAAGCAAACAGCCTCCAAGTATTTCCGCTCCGGGTGATGAGGACCAGACACCAAAATACAGGAAAGCGAAACATAGGACCTCCCGAAAGCAGTCTGGGATGATTAGGGCCCGTAACAACTAGCGAAGGTGACTGCAGTCAGCGTACGCCGACCTCCTCTAATGACAAATTTCTTTGCTACCAAGCACCCAAGTCGCAAGGGTACCCCCGTGGCATCACGGAAGATGTGACGTCCGCCTCAGTAACGACGCATTCCCCCGCAATGGCCTGGGTGTGGAACCTAGGAGTGGCAACTATGGACACCAATCCGTATCGGGAAAGTCAAGGTAACGGTCTGAGGTCGCATTCACTAATCTAGAGGGGGGTATCCCTCTTTCTCTCAGCCCTTCAACCTTCACTTCCCCTCGCGCTTGACTCTCGGATGAGAGCTTTCCCAGTCCACCTCACGGAGTTGGATTTCACTCAATTAATCAACTTCTATGTTTGTTTGAGCGGCCTTGGAGAGTTAACTCTCCACTCACCTATTCCAAGGCCCTACAACCTAGCTAGTTGGTGATTGACACTTAGAAAACTTGCTAGTTGATTTTAGATTTAAATCGCTTATTTTAATGGCTGTTATGTTAAGTCACAAGGATGCGGAGATGAAACGTATGGTGTTTTTGACGCAAAAGAAATTAATAAAAACTTAACTACATGCAAATGCAGTTCTTTGTCTTTCGATGAAGAGAAATCTCTATACAGGTTCTACGAGACTAAAAATTGTATTTTTCTTTTCAAATAGCAAACTCACACTCACAAAAACTATGAAATTGACTAAATGATTAAATGCACCTAATGCAAATCACTACAAGCATGAAAATCCTAAGATGCAAATCTCCTAAAGCAGAGTGACATTTCCCAAAAAGTCCTTCAGTTTTAACTCTTCTTTGGTTGCCCAAAAAGCTAGTTCTCGAAATCAAGAACTCCTAAAATGAAGACACCAAGAACACTTAAAAACAAGAAGAAGAAATCAATGACAACTCCTCCTCAAAATCAAGCTAAAAACCAAAAGCAAGAAACCTCACAAAAGCTCTAAAAGATATAGCAAACGAAAATGAAAATGCAACAACAAAAAAAAATAACAAGTGAAAATGTTTTTTAAGCCTTTGAAATGCAAAAACAAAAAGCAAAGCAAATGTTTTTTGAGCTTTTTAGTTTTATAAAGAAAGAGCTCGAAAAGACCAAGCAAAACTATCAAAATCCAAACCAAACAAGACTGAATTTCAAGCACAAACTTCAACAATGCTCCAAAACCTTATAAGGCTAACTCGTAGCAAGATCAATAAGAGCAAAAGAAGACTAGAAAACTCAGCCACTCAGCCTAGACAAATAGTGCAAACTTGTCGCAAACAAAAACTCCAAAGAACCTAGAAAAGCTCTTCAAAAGTTGCAACAAAACCTAGCCTATGGAACTCAAGAAAACCAATAAAAAACGAAGCAAAAATCGCAATGCGAAGCACAACAAAAAGATAGGAGCGAGTAAGTGAGCAGAAGCTCTCTATTCTGATAAAGCAGAACAGCCAAGAATGCTCAGAAAGCGATCTTGGAACCCAATCCAGAAGTGCCAGCACCAGAAACAACACTTTGCCAAAAAGACTAGTTTTCAATGAAACGAAAGAGAGAAAAGACAAGAAACCACTTCCTTTACAATCCAGAGAGTACAAAGACACTGTAGGAACAGGTCTCCACAGCCCGAAAGGACCAAAAAGTCAAGAAACCCAAAAATTCAAAATCTGCCTAGGTATACGCTACTTCACAGTTATGCAACCAGCGTGCATACGCGTCTGTGCTAAGGGAAACTCGCATATACGCGGGTCCCTTTAGACAAAATCGCGTGTATACGTGACTGTGTGCAGAAAAAAGCGTGTATGCAGAGGTAAATAATGAAAAAAACAAAAAGGACAAGCCTGGAAAAGAAACCAGGACTTCATACTGACTGAGAAATAATAAACTGGACTGCAAATGAAAGATAAAACTGTCGGAATCCTATCAAACAGCTGAAACCACCCAACAGGAGAATCACAAGAATGTGATCCCCAGCGGAGTCACCAGTTCTGTTTCGGGGAATATCACCATAGAGGTTCGTTGGGTTACAACCTCCACAGAGCAGGGGCATGCTACTTAAGAAGGACTCACACAACCATGCACGTTCAGAAAAACTAAATAGAGTAGAATGAGAAAGTTACCCGTAGGTCCTACGGTTGAAGTAGATCCCGCGGGGTGCAAACCCCCAGCAACCGTCCTTCCTTCTCAACCTGAAAGACAAGAAGAAACAAGCATGAAGAACTGGTTGTACAGTATATATCTACTCTAAATGTTAGTGAGATTCATATAAAACATTAAATAAATCATAATGAATGCTTGTATAACAAATATTCTCATACATATAAGCATACACTAACACATATATTTCGGGAACAGCATGATACTTCTGTATTATAAATAGCATGTACAAAAGTAACGAGTGGAGAGATCACCTGATCCTTCCACGGCCTTCGAGCAGACCGTCGTCCGGATCCGTCCAGCCCTTGCCTCGCTAAGACTCCTTCCAAACTGGTGCATACGAGATGACATATAGAGAGATGAGCATCTCAAGGAAACAAGGGTTTCCTATAATGAACTGGGAAAGTGCAGGAGGCACGGGGAATCAGACTTGGATAGGGAATACCAACAGAGTATAATATCAATAATTCTCTCTCTCCCTTAGGCCATACACATGAGGGGTTTTTATACTCCCTCCACGTAGTTTCAACAGTTGGAATCAGTTGGCCACGTGCTGGGGTGGTTGAACTACCTGAGTAACCATCAACCCAGCCCAAAAATAGGGAATAATTATATATTTTTTAATCATTTTTAATGGCATACGCGGAAAAGTGCAGCTGGACTCGCGTATACACGCGGAAAAGTACGGGCATAGTCACGTATGGAGATTTTTACACTGTTTTTTAGTGAATTTGTCCAAGTCTGTAGGAATGGGTGCCCAAAACCATCAAAGAAATCATGAATCATGTGAAGGTGAGAAATGATGCTATAACAGTAGGTGGAGGACTGTAACATTCATACAGAACAAGACCCCAGGGTAATCAAGTTGGAAAAAGGAGTTCCTAAAAAGTATAAGCAAAGGTATCTGGACCTTTTTAATAAGTATATGGATGCATTTTTTTGGTCATACGATGACTTGAAAACATTTTACACTACTATCATTCAACATAAAATCCATTTTAAGAGTGGAATGAAACCATACAAATAGAAGCTCGGGAAAATTAACCCTATGCTACTTCCATCAATCGAGAAATATGTGAGGAAGTTTCTCCAAGCCAAAATAATTGTACCTTTGAGGTACTCATATTGGGGATAAAATTTAGTCCCTTTCAAGAAGAAGAATGGTGAAATAAGGTTATGTGTTTACTTCAAGAATATGAACAATGCCTCATTAAAAGATAAATACCCTCTTCCTAAAATGGACTACATTCTGCAATAGGTGGTAGGGTATACTCAGATGTGTATGATGGTTGGTTCCTCTAGATACAACCAAGTCATTATACATCCTGAATATCAGAAGAAAAACACTTTCACTACACTGTGGGGTACGTTTATATATGTCAGAATTCCCTTTGGGCTCTGTTAGGTCCCTATAATTTGTCAGATTGGCAAGACCAAATAGACAAGGGTAACATCAAACCAACTTTGGAGTCCTAGGACCTAGCCTTCCTGGACTCAGAGATGGCTCTCTCTATATTTGTGTAAAATATGTAACTTGCTTGATTTTAGGGTTTTGATTTTAGGCTAGTTATAATGATAGGGTTTGTTTGTTTTTTTTTGTTTGGATGGGTAGGTTGTTAAGTAGAAGAGATAGAGTTAGAGAAACTCAAACCATTGGGCTATGGGGTCTGTGAAAGTCTTGAAAAGGACAACAATAGGTCAAGGGTGTTTCATAGGGCAAGTTAATAGGGCCAAATGGATCTAAATATGTTTAGTGAGTGTGAAATGAACATTAAGTTGTGAATGTAGTAGGTTTAAAGGGCAGTTAAGAATCCTTTAACATAAAATATAACAAGAAGAGTATATAAGAGTACTATGCATTAAGAAAGAATCAAAGGATAGGGCACACCATAAACTTCTTTGAACTAGCTCTATGAAGTAAACTTTAAAACAACTATCCAACAAACCCTAGAGAGCAGGGAACTCCTAACTTCTCTAGCTATCTACCTTCAGAGAAAGAAAACATTCAAGATAGCACATAAGTAATTATTAAAGGGTAGGTAACTCCTAAATTCCTTAATCAAACTGTAAATACCTTCGAAGTAACCATTTCAAGATAGACTAAAGGATAGGGCGTACCATAAACTTCTTATTAGGTCCCTATATTACTAGTATAGTCCCTTATTGTTGTTAGTGTAACCCTATTATTGTTATTATTGTACCCTTGTAACCCCCATATTGTTATTATTGTGCCCTTAAATTATTATTGTTAGGTCGGCTAGGATTACATTGTGGCCCCATGGACTCCTATATATAGAAAGGAGGTTTTGTAATTTGAATCATCTAAGAATTTTTGATTCATGTAATGTATTGGAGGTTTCCCCCTCGATGTGGCTTATTTATAAGGCGTTGATATCTCTTTTCTTCTCTTTTTGGAGCTGGTTTCACAACATTTGGTATCAGAGCTTTGATATTTTAGGGTTTCGCTGCTCCAAACAAATCATCGTGGCATTTTAAATATAATTTTTTTTCTATGAAGTTTCAGAATCTAAAATATTTAGAGTGCAAATCCAACATCCTAAGGAACATGGTCGCAAAATTTTAGAGCTTGGTTTACAATATTTTCGGAGATATGATCTGTGCAAGTTAGGTCATTTTGTAGGCTCCTAAATTTAACCTAAATAGGTCATCATGGTATTTCCGTGATAAATATTTTTCTACGAAGGTTTAGAAGTTGAAATTTTTAGAGTACGAAGCTGTAATCCTGAGGAACATCATCGCAAAATTTCAGATATTGGTTTCAAATATGCTCGGAGATATGATCTGTGGAAGTTAGGGCTTTTTGAGGTTTCTGAATTTCATCTCAAAGAGGTGATCGTGGAAAAATATTCATAGCTCTCTCTATGAGCATTGGATTGGAATGCTGTGAAAAGTGGCCGCAAGTACATGGAATTTGGTTTTCATTCTATCAATTTCAAAGCCAAAGGAGGAAATAGTGACACGTGGCAAGTCGTACAAGTTCGCTCTATTGAACCAGTCCAAAATTGGGTCATTGTGGGAGATTGGACATAACTTTTCCTTGAAGAATCCAAATCAGATCAGACCTATGGCATTTGAAATAAGCTTCAGAGGGCTACTATAGGGCTGAATTTTAGATATTGAGGATCCAAAATTATAGAGATAATTCAATTTCAATATCGAGCTCCTCAAAAGCAAGTAAAAGGTGTGTATTTTTTTTCCGAATTGCATAAGTCTTGTTTGAAGAATCAAGTTGAATTGATTCCAAGGGAATATTGTAGAATAGATATCATTATTGGATTCTAAAATGGCCCCTAAAAAGAATTCAACACCCATTAAGCCTTTAGAAAGCTCTACTATGACTCATGAAGACGAAGAATGGCAACATGACATATCAAAATTACAAGAGAAAGTGCAACAAATTTCACTCTCGCAAAGAGCAACAAAAAATGACATGGAAATTTTGAAGAATGGCATGGAATCTAAGATAGATGTCGTGGAATCTAAGACATATGGCATGGAATCTGGCATGGAATCCAAGATGGATGACATGGAAGCTAAGATCGATGAGAAAATGGAAAACATGAAGAATGATCTAAAAGCAGACACGGAAGGTTTGAAAAAGTTGATACAAGAAATGTTTCCTAATGGTGAAAATATAGTAGAGGAAACTCATGATCAGAAAAAAATAAATGTTAATCATGATTTCATAAAATCTAATGTTGGCGGGAAGAACCACCATATTCCAAAAATGGATATGAGGAAGTTTGATGGAAAGGATCCTATAACATGGACACTATAGATGGAGCAATATTTTGATCTCCATAATGTGAAAAACACACAAAAGTTACGCATTGCAACTTTATATTTAGAAAAAAATACATTTTTATGGTATTGATGGCTTTGCTCCCATAAAAAAATTGTCACTTGGTCAATTTTTATGGAGGAAATGATAGAACATTATGAGGATACAAATAGCAACACCTTCTTTAGCCAATTGATAAATCTCAAACAAAAGGGTTTAATGGGGGAGCACATTGAGGACTTCCAAAAATTGAATATAAGGGTAACTGATATTCCAGAGGAACACATGATTGATCTCTTCATAGGTACTTTAAAGGATAACATCCAACATGGAAGTTTATGTTGGAACCCAATAATTGGAGAAGGCAATAGTTGGCAAGAAAATGAATATTGCATTATGCGACACAGCTTCTTTCCACTCACTTCTATAAAGAGGGAAGTGTTACATCCTATATTTCACAACCTACAATACACACTACAACAATGAAGAAAAAGAGCAAAAGGGATTGCCATGTTTCAGATAGCAAACACCAAAGGTCATATAAAATAGAAGAAATTTATTTTACATATATTGCAGAAGAGAAGAAGAAAATGAATAAGAAGAGGATGTTACCCAGGAACCAACCCAAGAAGAGGAACAAATGAGTCCTAATTACACTGCATGCATGTAGGAATTACCCTACCACTCCTCAAACCTCAAGATAGAAGAATACATCGCAAGAAAAAAAGCAAAATAGCATATCCATTTCTGTGTAGTACCCATAATTTTATTCACTGTAAGGTAGCCAAGGAATTGAATTGCTTCCTATACCTAACACCAAAGTGTCAAGCGATGGTTGAAGATGGAGTAACTAAAAATTTATTTGTAAAGTTCCATAATATCAAGATAAAAATGGGGGAATATGTATTGAATATTCCAATGCTTTCCATCTTGAGGACATGTCACAGGGAGTATGTTGCTTACAATCTTTAGGGGCGATATCTTTTAATTTTCAAGAACTTTTCTTGAAATTTTTTTTGGAAGGAAAGGAAGTTTAATTATAGGGTATCGCAGGGAATCCAAGAAAGATAATAAGCTCTAATGTTGTGACAAAGCTTCTGAAGAAAGAACAATGAGGTGTAATTACACAATTATGCTCACTAGAAGTTCCAACATAAAAATCATCTATTTCTCCAGATCTCCAAAAAGTCTTGGACAATCATTCCAAGGTCTTTGAAACTCCCAAAGGACTCCCACCTATTTTTGATCATGATCATGCTATTCATTTGATTCAAGGAAGTGTTCCTCCAAACATCAGGCCTTACAGATATCCTTATGTCCAAAAGAATGAAATTGAACGTATGATTGCAAAAATGTTAGAGGCTGGTATAATTTTCAACTGGGTCAAAGTTCTTTCTCTGCTCCTATAGTATTGGTACACAAGAAGGATGGATCATGGCGAATGTGTCCAGATTATAGGGAGATCAATAAGCTCACCATTAAAGACAAATTCCCCATTCCTATGATTGATGAATTATTGGATGAATTACATGGAGCAATGTATTTTACCAAGTTGGATCTTCGTTCAGGATATCATCAAATTAGAATGAAGACTGAAGATATTCCCAAAACAGCATTTCGAACTCATGAGGGTCATTATGAATTTTTGGTCATGCCTTTGGGCCTTACCAATGCACCTTCTACATTTCAAGGGTTGATGAATTTGATTTTCAAACCCTTCCTTAGAAAATTTGTGCTAGTATTTATTGATGATATACTAATCTACAGTAGGTCTTGGAAGGATCCTGTTCAACATGTTGATAGGGTGCTCAAACTATTGCAGGAGAAACAATTATATGAAAAAAAATCCAAATGTTTCTTTGGAGTACAAGAGGTGGAATATCTGTGTTGAGATTGCAACAATATGATGAGCTTATTGAAAAGAGTCGCCTTCACTAAGTGGGCCCGCAGGCTATTTTTGGCGCAAGTCTATTTTTAGACTTGTCGATCATATTCTATGAGTTGCAGAATGCTATTTTTGGATGGTTGGTCAAGTTGGAAAAATATATGGACTTCTATTTTTAGACATATTGGGTGGAATCTATTTTTATATTTCCAGTCTAAAAAAAGATATGTCGAATACTATTAGCTCTTAATAATATTTGGACTATAAACATTAACTTATTCTCTTGGAGCACTTTAGTTAAGTGCATAGATGTGGCACAGGAGCTGATAGAAGGAATTACGCTATTCCTGAGGGTTAAGTGGAGCTATTGCAGGGAGACTTTAGTTAGAACTCATGTGATAGAGTTTTGTGGAGTTATTGAGGTAGTTGGTGGAGTTGTGTTCAGTTTAACTCAGTTAGACATAGTTGAGCTAGTTGTATCTATTCTAACTGATTGATACACTAGTGAAAGTGGTGTGAATTAATTATTAATTAATTCACTAAATATTAACTCATTAATCAACTAAATAATATGTCAGTTAACTATAGTGCATGGACAGTTTCAGTGGAGACCAGTGGAGAGATAGGTGAAAGTGCAAGTAGACTATCAGTTGTGACTATAGTGTTGCATGATTTTGCACCACAAATTGATGGATATTCCAATGATTATTTCGTGAGAAATGCTGGACCAATTTGATTTCATTCAGAGCCATTCTTCAGTAGGGATTGTGCAGTAGAGGCAGGCTAGCAGGTGGCAAAGATCGGTGCATGGATTTGCAAGATCTAGCCTGATTAGTGTGTAGCGATTGGATTGTACTAAGAGCTTGTGAGAAGCTTTGTATGAGGATTGTTACATGATCTATATGAAATATATTATATACAGATATTTGGGGTTTTCAGCTTCAAGCTTTCCTGTAAATCATTGTGTTAATGTGTGTGAATTTTTATGGTTTCAATGTGTGCATGCAATTGATTTAATTTCCGCATATGATGATCAATGGTGGAATAGATTTTGTATTGTGCGTGACGTCAAATAGTGTATGATCAAGAGAATATTAGACATATAACATATCAATTATATAATTTCTACATGGTATCAGAGCATTGATCATTGGAGCAATTGCAAAGCATTGAAGCGGTTGAGTTTTTGTGCTAGTGGAATTCGAATTTGCAGTAGTGTTTTCTTGGTGTCGAAGTTGAGATGTCTTTCAATGGATTGCGATTGGAGTATGCCCTTGAGGGTAGCTCAAATTATATTGCATGGAAGGATAGGATGGAGGTGGTGCTAGAGGATAATGGGTTGAAGGAGTTCATAGATGCAGAAATTCCAAAACCTGCTTCTAGCAATGCTGCTGCACTTGACGCATGGCAAAAGAAGACAAAAAAATGTCAAAGGATTCTGTTGGAAGGTGTGAAGGATCACATAGTGTCCAGCCTTCATGGTAAAGCTTCTCCATTCTTGATGTGGAAATATTTGACAGACTTGTTCCAAAGAAAGAGCGACCAGAGGAAGTTGGCACTTAAGGATAAACTCAGGAAGATAAAAATGGAGAAGGGTGAGGGCATACCCAAGTACCTCACGAAGTTCTTCCAGTGCAGGTATGAGCTGGGAAGTGTGGGGGTTACTGTATATGAAGAGGACTTGGTGAGCTTGGCTCTCCTTAGGCTTATGAAGAGTTGGCATTCCTATGAGGACTCTGTCAATGGTCAGGAGAAACTGCCGAGATGGGAGCGACTTTGGTCGGATCTTGTGTAGGAGGAGATAAGGTGGAGTACTACGGATGGATCTTTATCGAAGAATGAAGATGAAAAAAATTTCACTTTGGCTGCCAAAGCAAGGAAAGGGAAGGGAAAGAAAAATCCTTCTCAATCCAGTGCGAAAGGCAAGAAGAAGGACATGTCCAAGGTGAAGTGCTTTCACTGTCACCAACACGGACATTACACCACTAATTGTCCACAGAAGAAGAAAAATAAGCAGGCTACTGGATCTGCAGCTGGAGAGGCCTTAGCCTCGCAGTTTGAGCTAGATTTTTCACTGATTGCATGCTTAATCTCAAGTTTGATGGGATCAGTGTGGTTTCTTGACAATGGTGCATCTTTCCATATGACCAGAGACAAATATTTGTTTACTGATTTGGATGAGAAGGATCTTGGAGTGCACATCAAGATGGGCGATGATGGTAGATATAGTGTGACTAGTATCAGGACCGTTTCCTTTAAGAGGGAGTCTGGAAAACCTTTCATCTTGAAGGATTTCATGCATGTTCTAGGATTGAAGAAGAATCTTATCTCTATGGCGATGTTGGAAGACAAGGGATATGATGTTGTCTTTAGCGAGGGAAAGGCTTTCCTGCGCAGTAAGGCAATTGGTGAAACCCGGAGGATAGGGGTTCGAGTTAAGAACCTTTATCAATTGCAGGTAGATGGCTTCATAGTAATGGTAGGCAAAGCAGAAGGAGTAGTGAGCCGGGATGGGGGCGAACTATGGCACAGGAGATTGGGCCATCTTCACCATGGCGCTTTGAAAATTTTGCAAAAGATTTCTACTGGGCTTCCCAAAGGTACACTTGCGTAGTCAGATCAGTGCAAGGGATGTACTTTGGGAAAATTTGTGAAAGCCACATTTCATGAGAAGGAAGTCACGCCATGACGATCCTTGAGAGAATTCACACAGACATGTGTGGACCTTTCTCAGTAGCTTCGACAGCAAAGAACAGGTATTATGTGATATTTGTTGATGACTTTTCTCGTAAGTGCTGGATCTTCTTCATGCAGAAGAAGAGCGAGACATTCTCAAATTTTTGTGAGTTCAAGGCACTGGTGGAGAAAGAGTCGGGGAAGCAGGTGAAGGCTCTTAGGAGAAATAATGGTGGTGAATTCATTTCTAGAGAATTCAAAGACTTTTGCAGTGTAGAAGGAATTCGAAGAGAGCTCATAGCGCCTCATAACCCACAACAGAATGGGGTCGCGGAGCGAAATAACAGAATGATCATGGGTGCTTCATGGGAAATGTTGCATGATCAGGGCCTTCCCATACACTTGTGGGCTGAAGCTTGCAACTCTTCAGTTTATGTGCAAAACTATTGTCCTCGTAGAGTACTTGGCATGAGTACACCCGAAGAGGCATTTTCTGGTAAGAAGCCCGATATTTCTCATTTGAAGATTTTTGGCTCACCTGTTTACATTCATGTGACGAAGGATTCCAGGAAGAAGCTGGAGTCGATCGCAGAGGTTGGGATATTTGTGGGGTAAATAGAAACACCCCACAACTATCGTGTGTATTTTCCAGACAGTCAGAAGACTGTTGTGCAATGGGATATCAATTTTCATGAGGAGAAAGCCATGAAGTGTTCGCTTGAGAGGGAGCCACACTTGCATGCCGATGAGGAGCTATTAGTTCCTAAGGATGAGCCTCAGGATGTGGATCAGTCACAAGAGGAGGTTCATGGAGTGGAATAAACCACTCATGCAGCGCCAAACATCAGAGGGCGGAAGCGCACTACAGAAGCTGAGCGACTGAATATTGATGCAGAGAAGATTATAGGAGCACCTACATCACAGCGCAGACAGAGACACTCACCTGACCGATATATTGGATACATGGCTCTGATGAGCAAGTGTATCGTGACAGAACCATCTTCTTTCGAGGAAGCTATGGAGGACCCTGCATGGGTAGATGCCATGGTGGAAGAGTATGATTCAACTGTCAGAAACAGTGCATGGGAGATTGTCCCAAGGCCAGAAGGGAAATCAGTGGTAGGTTCAAGATGGATCTACAAAGTGAAGCAAGCAGCTGACAAGAGCGTCGAGAAGTACAAGATAAGATTTGTTGCCCAGGGCTTCTCACAGATTGAGGGGATCGACTATAAGGAAACCTTTGCACCTGTCGCAAGTTATTTTTCCATACGGAGCATCCTAGCTCTCTCAGCGCAGATGGGTTGGCACATTCATCAAATGGATGTGAAGACTGCGTTCCTCAATGGAGTCATTGAGGAGGAGGTGTACATAGAGCAGCCTGAAGGTTTCGAGATCTTTAGCAGTGAGTTACATGTGTGCAGGCTCAAAAGAGTGTTGTATGGGTTGAAACAAGCACCTCGTGCTTGGTACACATGGATAGACAGTTATTTCACTGGTCTTGGATTCACCAAGAGTGAGGCGGATCCAAACCTATACCAGATTGTGGTGGAGGGTAAGTTGCTGATCATTGTACTTTATGTAGATGATTTGATTTTGATGGGTGATGAATAGTTGATACTTTCATGCAAGGCTGATCTTCCAAAAGAGTTTGAGATGAAGGACTTGGGCCTTCTTCATTATTTCATGGATTGGAAATTTGGCAGCGTAGTGATGGATTGTTTGTGTCTCAAGGCAAGTATGCCCAGGAGATACTGGAGAAGTTCAACATGCAATGTTGCAAGCTTATCGACACTCCTCTTCCTGGTGGTTGGAGGAAAGAGGATGCTACATCGGCAGAGGTAGTGGATGCCACTATTTATCGACAGTTGGTTGGTTCACTCATGTATCTAGTCAATACACAACCGGACATATGCTATGATGTTAACCAGCTTTCACAAGCTATGGTTAAGCCTACCAAGCTCTTTTGGAAGGCGGGGAAGCATGTATTGAGATATCTTAGAGGCACATCGGGATATGGATCTTGCTACAGACAGGAGGATGAGTTGAGGCTACATGGATTCACAGACCAGTATCATCATATCAGAGATTGTGTGTAGCAGAAGATCATGTTACTTTCTTACATTCCTACGGAGGATCAGGATGCTGATATCTTGACAAAGGCACTCACTAGGAGCAAATTCGAATACCATAGAGGCAGGATCGGGGTGTCAGATAATCCCTATCTTGTTTAGAGGGAGTGTTGAGATTGCAACAAGATGATGAGCTTAGTGAAAAGAGTCGCCTTCACTAAGTGGACCCGCAAGCTATTTTTGGCACAAGTCTATTTTTAGACTATGTCTATTTTTAGACATGTCGATCATATTCTATGAGTTGCAGGATGCAATTTGTGGATGGTTGGTCAAGTTGGAAAAATATATGGACTTATATTTTTATACATATTGGGTGGAATCTATTTTTATATTGCCAGTCTAAAAATAGATATGTCGAATATTATTAGCTCTTAATGATATTTGGACTATAAACATTAACTTATTCTCTTGGAGCACTTTAGTTAAGTGCATAGATGTGGCACAGGAGCTGACAGAAGGAATTACGCTATTCATGAGGGTTAGGTGGACCTATTGCATGGAGACTTCAGTTAGAACTCATGTGATGGTCATATACCAGGTATTGGTATTAAATGCATGAACCACATATATTATTAGTTTACCGTTGTAACTATCGATACACTAGTGAGAGTGTGGTGAAATTATTACTAATTACTAAATAATAACCATTAATCAACTCAAGAATACATTAGTTAAACTGCATGGATGGCCATGTAGAGATAGTAGAGATAGTGAGCAAGCCGAAACGTAGATCTATCATTGTGACTATAGTGCTGCATGGATTGCAAAATCTCATATTACTGATGATGCCAATGAGGATTGCATGAAAGGCTTATAATTTGCAGTCTGATCTGTATTTATTTCCTTAGTGCATCGCAAGAGAGTGCCAGGCAAAGACGGGTGGCATGGATTTGCAAGATCTAGCCTAACTAGTGTGTAGCGATTGGATTGTACTGAGAGCTTGTGAGAAGCTTTGTGTGAGGATTGTTACATGATCTCTATGACATATATTATATACAGATATTTTGTTTTTTTGGCTTCAGGCTTTTCCATAAATCACTGTGTTAATGTGTGTGAATTTTTATGGTTTCAATGTGTGCATGCAATTGATTTAATTTCCGCATATGATGATCAATGGTGGAATAGATTTTGAATTGTGCATGAAGTAAAATAGTTTATGATTAGGAGAATCTTAGACATACAACATATCAGTTATATAATTTCTACAATCTGGGCATATTGTATCTCACGAGGGTCTTAAGGTAGACCCTAACAAGATTAAAGCCATTAAGGAATGGAAAGTCCCCACAACCATAAAGCAGTTGCGAGGATTTCTCAGGTTAAGAGGGTATTATCAAAAGTTTGTTAAGAAATATGGGAGAATATCAACACCTCTAACAACATTATTGAATAAAGATACATTTTCATGGACTCCTAAAGCAACTGAGGCCTTTGAACATCTTAAAGAGGCAATGTGCATGCACCAGTCTTAGCTACGCAAGACTTCACAAAAACCTTTATTGTGGAATGTGATGCCTCAGGAAATGGAATTGGTGTTTTTTTAATGCAAGAGGGAAGACCCATTACTTTTGAAAGTCATCCAATCAAAGAAAATTATTTATAGAAACCTATTTATGAGAAGGAAATTTTAGCAATACTTCATGCACTAAAGAAATGGAGAACTTACCTAATGGGAAGACACTTCAAGGTAAAAACTGATCATGATAGTCTTAAACACTTTTTGAAACAAAGACTATCTTCAGAAGAGCAGCCAAAATGGGTCACAAAGATGTTGGGTTATTACTTTGAAATAATATACAAAAAAGGGAAGCTAAATGTTGTTGCAGATGCACTCTCAAGAAAGAATGAAGAGGTGGAAGCATTGCTTTGTGCCATTTCTATTATCCAACCAGATTGGATAACCGAAGCAAGAGATGAATGGAAGAAGGACAAAGATGTATGGACACTCATTCAAAAGTTGCAGCAAGATCCTAGTACATCAGATACATTTAGTTGGAAAAATGATTCCTTATGGTACAAAGATTGCTTATATCTTTGTAAGAATTCCCAACTAAAACAAAATATTCTTTTGGAATTGCACACTTCTCCTTTAGGAGGACACTCAGGATTTTTAAAAACTTACCATAGGGTAAAGAAATAATTTTTTTGGGATGGCCTTAAATCTGATATTCAAAAGTTTGTGGCGGAATGTTTGGTTTGCCAGCAGAATAAAGTTGAGACAATTAAGACCCCGGGACTTCTACAACCTTTATCCATTCCAAGTCAACGTTGGGGGAGATTTCAATGGATTTTATCACAGGTTTACCTAAGTCCGAAGGAAAGAGTATCATCATGGTGGTAGTTGATAGACTTACCAAGTATGCACACTTTTGTGCATTATCTCATCCATTTAAAGCAAGTACTGTTGCTACTACATTTATGGAAACAATTCAAAAGCTACATGGAAACCCAAAGGTTATTGTGAGTGACAGAGATCCCATTTTTACTGGAAATTTTTGGACGGAGTTATTTTCTTGTTTGGGTACTCAATTAGCTCATAGCTCATCTTATCATCCTCAATTCGATGGTAAAACTGAGATAGTAAATAAATGTTTGGAAGGATATCTTCGTTGTTTTGTATCTGATAAACAAACACAATGGGTCAAGTGGTTACCTCTTGCTGAATGGTGGTATAACACTTCCTTCCATACTGCAGCAAAAAATGACCCCATTTATGGCACTTTATGGATATCATCCACCATCCATCACATCATCTTTAAGAGAAAATTCGAAGGTTCAAGCAGTGGAAGATCACATCGAGCATCAACAAGAAGTTTTCCAACTCTTAAAGGATAACTTGAATTTGGCACAAAATCGAATGAAACAACAGGCATATCAACATCGCAGCGAGAGAAGTTTTGATGTAGGAGATTGGGTATTTTTACGGCTACAACCATACAAACAAATGTCCTCAAGCAAGCTAAGAAGGATAATAAATTATCGCTAAAGTAATATGGTCCTTACAAGGTGTTGCAAAATATTGGTACTATGGCATACAAATTGGAGCTTCCCGCTTCTTCACGAGTGCATCCAATTTTCCATGTTTCATGCTTAAAGAAGGTTATAGGTGAAAATCTTCTAGTTTAAACAATATTTCTAGAACTTGATGAGGAAGGAAAAATCATATTGGAACCTGAAGTGGTCATGGAAATAAGAACTCGAAAGCTACGAAATCGATCAATTTCAGAGTATCTCATCAAGTGGAAGAACTTACCCACTAAAGATTCTACATGGGAGGAGGAGAATTTTATACAGAAGAACCCAGAGCTACTCAAGCATTGAGAACAACACTTTTTTGAAGGAGAGGGGCATGTTAGGTCCCTATATTACTAGTATAGTCCCTTATTGTTATTAGTGTAACCCTCTTATTATTATTATTGTACCCTTGTAGAGCCCATTTTGTTACTATTGTGCCCTTAAATTATTATTGTTACGTCGGATGTAG